>JAOVYX010019901.1:0-17794 GCA_035668315.1 Drosera spatulata
TAATACTTCAATGGGACATCGTCGTCCATTTCATCTGGACCGATCTCCACAACTAGATGATCTTGCTCATCAGCAGACGGATCGCTCTCGTGATGTTGGACGTCTTCTAATTCGAGCAAGTTCCCATCATTTGAAAGGCTCTGATCCCCGCCTTGAAGAAGATTGCCTTGATCATCCCCACCATTGTACACCACCAAAGACATCTCCTCTTTGGCTTTGAGGCTTTTGTATCCTATTCTAAGGGCAGTAGTATCTACCTCTTCAAGTCCTATCGCCCCTAAGTAGCGCTCTGGTCGAACAATTCGACGTGTTGATCGCCTTAGTTCGACAGGGTCACATGACAATGGCTTGTCTTCTTCCGCATCCTCTCCTGGTGAACGGTCGAAAAAGTCAATCAACACGAACGGAAAGACAACCGGCACACAAAGCTCGCCATCCATCTTGAAGTTCAAGCCACTTAAATGCACGTCCGATGAACAGTTACCAAAGACGACATCTAATATCTGATAGACGATTTTGTTCCCTAAGGACCTGATCTCAAAAGAGAACTGCTTCTGAATTGACGTAACCAACAGCCATGTAATATCAGACATGAATTTCCCAAGAAACAACTTCGTCTTTTGAGCCGAAGCGCTGTCCTCAGCATATTCCCATCTGTAATGTACATCTTCACAAGGTCTTTGTCCAAGTTTTTGGAAAAGAGAGATTTGGTTGATTCCTACTCTGTTCACATCCTTGTTTGGTATCCGCCTCAGGATCCCGGGGCGGTCGTCCTTGTAGTGTCTTATATAGAAGCTGCACTGGCACTCTGGTTCATGAGGCTTCCTCTCAATGGAACTTAGCCTAGCGTCAACCCACACGACCTGTCAAACATAGCAATGATTCAAAAAAGAGTAGAAATAGCAACCTAACCAGCTTTCACAACCTAAATTTCAGACAACAGTGATGAAGTAATTCTATAGCAACTTACAGGACGCAGTTCATCGGGAGAATCATCGGAATCCCGCGAGACGCATTGCAGACGGACATCAATACCAGGTCTTAAGAAGCAAATGCAGTCGAACGAAGTGGCTTGCCTAGGCCGGAGCCTAAGGGTCGAAAGGAGACCTTTTTGATCAATCACACATCCTATATCGGCAAGATTGAATGCTATCACCCCCTGGCTGATTTGCAGCTGCTCCACTATTCTCCATGCACCGTTGTAATATACTTCGAAGGCTATCAACAAACAAGAAAAGAAAAACACCATTTACAGGAAGAACATACATTTTGTCACAAGACGTGAATCCTATAAGCATCTAACATTTTATCTCTTATCAAATTGCTTTGATCGTTCTATCAATTGAAAGGGTTCATTCAAATGGTATTTGACCATATCCAAATGTAATAAAAAGACCAGTGAATATTATTTTCATCAACACCATGAGAACAACAAAGAAACATAAAAGGTCATCTCCATGATAGAATAACCTCATCCTTTCGAATCAATTTCAAACTCCTCTGCCTCAGCTCGATCAATCGGCGTAGACATAACATAATCGAAACAACAAATGCATAGGAAGAAATGCGAAGAACACGAGCTTACGATACTCAGCAAAAGGATGCCTGGGCTCAAATGGATTGCCCCTCTGCATGCTCTCCTCGGGTTCTTGGAGTCAAATTCACCCACACAAAAGCCTTCAGCTTTCATGTACTCAAGAATTCACCTACCCTTCACAAGCTGTCTATTATCAACCCTGTAATTAAAAATTCAAAAACAAATGAGGAAAAGTTCCAATATCAGATTTGGAAAAATATCTCCTTGTTGAATGTTTTTCCATTTCTTGTCCTGAAATGGGTTTATAGCATCAACATGGGTTTATCAAAGTCAACATATCACATGATAATTCATACATCTAAAGCTATAAAATAAGTCCACATATCCAACATGTAGAATCAATTATAGAATGCGGTGTACGTTGTAAGGCACTTAGGCTTACCAGCTGCAACGACCAATGTCGACCCCAAAGCATCTATAAATATCTATTCTCTTTGTCCCACAAAAAAATATAATATTTTAATTTTTAATATAAGTATTATTCAACCAATATTTTGAGGACTTCCGTTTTATCACGAGAGGGCAAAAAGATGATTTTTAATTATTTATTTATTTTGTGATTATGATTGAAATACATAACATAAATTTTCATTAGTTTTCACGACAACATCACAAAGAAAATCATTTGATCGTCTTTAAAGATCATCTCGATATGTGCTTCCAGTCAATTATTGCACTTGTCATAACCATGGGACGGAGAGAGTACTTGGATCGACACAAATGTGACATGACACAGTTAACTTTCGTTTCCCGCGATATATATGGCGGGACGAAATGGCATTGATTAGAGAAGAAAGTGACATGTCTCGATAGAAAAAGATACATTCAAGAGATCCACAGATTGTGTTAGTGAAAGATCTCAACAGCACTAAAAGTAACAACTCTTAAGTACAAAAAGTCAATCTAGTTTTACAGCTTTATGTTCAGAGAGAAAGCTGTGAATTGTGTCAGATATACAGCACACAGACACTGAGTCACTCACTCACTCTCTGATTCAAGCTTTACATCACTGTAACAACTTTCACCAATTTCACAGCTAACCTCTTCACCCATATGCACACATTCATGTAAAAATTGGAGAGCATGTAATGGAATTAATTCGATACTTTACCAAAAAAAGCCAACATTTTTTGGTGAACAAGTAATGGTACCAATTCCAATTCCCAGATAAAAAGATGAAATTTTGAGCAGAAATTCGTATAATTGAACCAAAACCACAACTGGGTTTTAGAGGAAGTCCCTTTTTCAACTAATTAGTTAATCAAAATACTCCACAATATAGAACTCCCAAAGGGGTTAGATTAGGAAGAGAAGGGTAGACTACAATACCCAAAATTTCATTGAGGAAGCACGCAATGCATTCAACCATTGTTCCAACGACAACAATCCAGATATTCCCGCAGTCTATGATGTTTGATGAAATGATCAATCTCGAAGTTTCAAGGTTGATATGTGAGGTGGAGGCACTGCTGATCATGTGAGAGGAACACATGGGAGATCATTCATGGATTGAAGAAGAACATTGATGAAATCAAAGGAGAGGAGCTGTGGAAAAATGAGTGGAGAGTGAGAGTGTGATGTGATGATGAAAGAGGACAAGGGATAGGTGAAGAAAACGAGGGAGCGAAATGGTGGTATTGCGTATAGTTTAATTGAGGCAGAGCATCTCCCTAAAAACCTTACCTGCTTGCTTAACCTTTTTCTAGTTTACCACATATTTGCCCCGAAACTTACAATAATTTATTTGATTTATGCCAAAAAAAATTAATATTATCAAGATCAAAATTGATATCTCTAAGATAATGATTTTCTTTGAATAAAAATATCTTCATCTCACAAAATATATTGGATGCATAAATTTAACCTTGACAATAGCAAATTTTTTTGTGTTAGAAGTATTATTTAACGTGTGTTTTAACAAATTTAGTTTTATCACAAAACTATATAAAAATATCTTATAAAACATCACATGTTGAAATACAATATATTAACTATTATTAATAGTACAGAAAAAATTAATTAAAAAAATCATTTAATTATTATATAATACGGATCAAAATTAACCTCGACCAACACGCATGATCAAAACATTAATGCTAGACACAATGCAAGATGAATTAATGGAGGAATTCAAAAAAATAAATTCAATATTTCTTTGAGAAAATCGGGAGTGATTATCTTTCATTCTTTACATCGCCACATGGACCGGCCGAAGTAACAATGATAGAGTGGGGGGCAAAGCCACAGTTGTCTACACAGAGATGGAGGAAAAGCACATGTGCAAGTGCAAGAGCATTTGACTTCGTCCTAATCATGGAATAGTTACCCACAAGTGTAACTCTGATGACGGCATTTGGAATATCAATCTGATCTATCAAATTGGCCGACACAACGTACACGTAACGAGAAGATATGTTTTCCGTAAAAGAGGCATTACCTTTTTCCGTGTCCTTACACAAAATCGAAGTGCAATGACAACAAAAATACTCCCAAACAAAAAAAATGAATACTAAAGATTGCAATCCATTGACATGATACGTATAATGATATAAAGTTTGACACATATACAACGACGATCAAATATAATTTTTTATAAATTTATCGTGAAATATCAATGATTGGATAAGTTACGTACTTCAACTTAATATATGTTACGAGATAATCATATATAATTTGATATAAAAATAAGATTTGTATTCATAAAAACGAGATATGAAAACGATCAGACGTGTGGAATATAAAAAGAGGAAAGAAGGATAAAATAATCGTATTGATAAGAGGAATAATAATCTCTCATCGCAATATGGAAAAGGTTATATTAAATCATTTGAACTTTTCATCATTTTATGCATGATTATAATACTCTCTTTTCTTTAGTTTCATATTAATCAGTTTATTTTTTTATTTGACCAATTTCAGAAAAATATATTTTTTCTTATTTTAGTAATATTTTAACATAAAAAAAATACCAAATCAATCTCATATGTTATAATATATCCATTATCTTCTCTCATAAATGTTACAATAAACCCCACTATCACAAAAAAAAATATTCTTTGTTTAGCAAAATCCATATAAATTTAACACTCGCATAAATTTTCATGTCGGGTCAAAACATTTCAATAAATATAGGACGGAGGGAGTAATTCATTTCGGGGTGTTCTTTATAAAAAAAAGTGAAATTTTTTTAAGGGAAAATAACATTTAACCTTCTGAACTTTCGATCTTTTGCATATTATCCCCCTTAATTTTGAAAACAGACATTTGAACCCCTAAATTTTGAAATAAAACCTTAATTTTTAATACATGACCCTCCTGAAAGCATATTTTTTTTCTTCAAAAAACCCCCTCATAAGAAGACATGTGACTATTTTCAAAGTTGAGAAGGGCAAAATATCAAATATCGAAAATTCAGAAAGGTTAAATACATTTTTTTCTTCTTCTTTTTAAGACTAATATCAAATTTATAAAATTATTTAAAGTATAAATTGTTCTGTAACTACTTTCGAAATTTGAATAGTTAAATATAAAAGTACGAGAATAAATAGAAATAAAATCCTCTTCTCCCTCTTAAGATACTTCAATGTCCGTCATAATGTTATATCCTCTCCATCCCGATATACATGTAATATTTTTTATTAGGCTATTTTAATTTATTTGCAATTATTATTTTTATAGTAAATTTTTAATCTAAAAAATTAAATCAATCATATTAATATTACAATACATCCATTATTTTGACTGTTACAGTAACTTTCATTATTTTTAAAAAAAAATATTTTTTTCTTATCAGATCTTGTAAATTCAACACACACATAAAATCTTATATTGATTTAAAAAATTGCATGTAAATTGAGAGAAAATACTATTGAATATCTATTTATCTTAAAGTCTAATAAATATTTATATTCTCTCTAAAATCTGGCCCTATATGTTATTTTTTAATCCACAATTACTGCAGTATCTCTCCTAATTCATAGATTACGAATGACGTCATTACACATCCAAAATCAACCCAAAAATCTTTGAAATAACGTCTCTGAAGTACACTCATCTACCATTCTCAGACAAAATAACTCCACTCCCGTCGTCATCATCATGGGAGTACTTAACTGTCCACTGTTAACGTGAAAACAAACACGATGAAGATTGACACGAATATGTCTTCACTTCCCCTCTTGCTTCGATTTTGGTGCTACCTCTCCGTGCTCTGTTTTCAAACTCCACACAGCTACTTTCTCTCCTAATTTCAACTGCACCTAAGAATCCTCTTTCGGTTATTTGTTCGTTCAATCGACACTTCCCTTCCAAATGTGGAAAATCAATGGATGAAGAAAACATATTTCGAAACCACCGTAAAAAAGAAATCATTCTGCTAACATTTCCGTATAAGAATAGATAAGTTGACTTACGAGTAAGAGAGAGGGAACCTGAATCGGCCGATTATCGCTCGGCGATCGTCGATCCACCACGCCGCCGGGCGACGCTGTCCATGATCGGCGGCGAAACAGGGGAAGGCGGCTCCCGAATCACGATTAGAGGACGACGACGTCGCCGAGTGGAGTCGGCGGCGATGGTAATTGTCCGTTGAGATTATTAACAGGAGGGGGTGGATAATGGATTGAGCCCTCTCCTTTCATTTTTTTTGTTAAAAGTAGAGGGCGTGAGGATAGTAAATAATTGTCCTTCATATTATTTGATGGAAAAAGAGAGTGTGGTCGCTGATAACATATTGAGTTATGTATTGTTAAGATACCTTTTAACGGTTTTTTAAAATTAGTTTTGTTTTTTAATTTTTTTAATTATTTAATTTTCATCATTTATTAAATTATATGACATATAATGCTAATCTCATATCCATCTTCTCCTGGTTTTATTTTTCTTTAAAATAGAGGAAAAATTAGGGTCAAATTAATACTATAGAGATTGATATAGACAATCTAGCATGAGTTAACGTTCAAATTCCGCCAATAGTTTCGATCTTAAAAAAATGCCTATTAGTTTATGGACTGCAGGGTGTGTGAACTTTGATTACATATGCTAAACCGTGATTACGGCTACTACACGGCCGCTACTGCAATGTGTACCTAATCTTGATTTTCTCAACCAGATTAGCGTCTGATGAATTGCCCATTAACGAGTTGGCTTGCTCTATAAATAATGCTTATGCATATTATTGATTTTTCATGTTCGTTTAGTGGCCGATCTCACCCGAGTGAGTCCCAGCCAGGTCAACAAACCTTTATCATACGAATTTAGTTTCTTGTCCCAGTTCACGACTGCACACTTACTTGAAAACTTACTGGGAGGAATGATATCGTGGGTCTATAAACAGACAGTTTCCTGTAATATCATACCCCTTCCTACTACTGGTTTAGTGCAAGGACTACTTTAAGTGATTTCTTGAAGCAGGGTACTATCTGAGCTTCTATCATCACAACAAAACACGACGCTTGCTTCAACTCCTCCGAGAGGTTGGAATTCATATGATTCGTTCTGTTGGACCGTCTCCGAAGAGGAATTCCTGCAAAATGCAGAGCTCGTCTCGCAAAAGCTACATCCTTGTGGATATGAGGTACTACTATTACAACTTAGACGCGATCAGGCCTAAAACTATTTTTTCCATGTTCTTCCGCATTTTTGCAATCTGTCGACTAAGAAACTCAGTTAAATCTTAATGCTGTTTTGGGGGGCTAAATAAATATTCCTTGCAGTATGTCGTGGTGGACTACCTCTGGTACCGGAGAAAAGTGCCAGGGGCATACGTCGATTCTCTTGGTTTCGATGTAATCGATGAGTGGGGGAGACTGGTTCCCGACCCAGTTTGGTGGCCTTCTTCAAAAAACGGCAAAGGGTTCACCGAGGTGGCCAAGAAGGTGCATGACATGGGCTTGAAGTTTGGGATCCATATAATGAGGGGAATCAGTACGCAAGCTTTCAATGCAAACACACCTATTCTTGACACCACTACGGTATTCTCTATACATATCAGCATATCCTCCTAGTTGATCGTATTTATCGTATATTTTGATCTGTCTTGCAGTTATGGAGTCTGGGTTGGGAATATTTGTTGATCTTTATTGTATGTTCTTCTGAAGGAAAGGGCTTATGAAGAGGGTAGAAGAATCTGGCACGCTAAAGATATCGGAATGGAGGAGAGAGGCTGCGCCTGGATGACGCATGGGTTTATGGCTGTGAATACCAAGCTGGGAGCCGGCAGAGCATTCTTGAGGTCCTTATATGAGCAATATGCTTCATGGGGTGTTGACTTCGGTACTCTACCGCTTCCTTGCTGAAATAATTTCTTTGATATTTCCGCTTTTGGATTGATTCTAGGCCTCTCTTGGCTTTTCTTTGTAGCTGCAAGCTAATTCTGATTGATTTGTGCTGTCTTAACAGTGAAAAATGACTGTTTTTGGTGATGATTTGAACATAGATGAAATAACTGTTGTCTCGGAGGTACTGGTTCATAGAACATCAACTTCCATTATTTATCAGTGTTCTCTTGTAACGTTTCAAAAAATAACAGCGCGATGCCCTTTGCAGGTTCTAAGAGAACTTGACCGGCCTATCCTTTACTCATTGTCCCCAGGGACTAGCGTAACACCGTCTATGGCTAAGCAGGTCGCTGGAATAGTCAATATGTACAGGATAACAGGCGATGACTGGGACACAAGGGACGATGTGGCAGCTCATTTCACTGTGGCGAGGTGCTGATTTTTGTTGCCTTCATTGGTTGCTTGACTTCAGTGTGTCTCACTTTTGTGCCTAGGCCTCCAAAGTTTTATGTCTTAATACTTCATATCAGGGATTTTGCAGCTGCAAACATGATAGGAGCTGCAGGACAATCGGGGAAGTCGTGGCCTGATCTGGATATGCTGCCGCTAGGATGGTTAACTGATCCAGGTCAGAAATCTTCATTTTGCATGCCTTTTTTCATCAATAGTATGTCTTGCTCTAAATTGAATTTAATGTCGAAATGAAACAGGTTCTAATGATGGTCCACATCGTCAATGTAAGCACAGTGACGGCAAAGACCAGCTACTCGCAAGCACAAACATGGAGAGGTGCCTAGACGCTTCTCCAAAACAGAAGCTTACGGCTAAAGAACTAAAGAGAGGGTCAGTATCCCGGTGTAGAAAACATGCCAACCAGGTACTTGTGTTGGTCAATTAGTGCGTTGCTTATATAGATTCGAACTGCTGAAAGCTGATGGAGTGTTTGCATTGTCAGTTGTGGAAGTTGAATGATAATGGAACGCTCATAAACAGCTATTCGGGTCAATGTGGAATCATGAGGAGAGTCGAAGGTGATATGCCATTCAATATCATTTACCATATGTTAACAATTGATGTGCAACCTCCCTTATTTCTTTCTGTAACTGCTGCTCCCCTGCAGATGATGTCCCTTCAAGTGGGATTCGCTTTTGGGTCGCAACTGGTCAACAAGTTATCAACTATCAACACATAGTGTAGCTTGCGAAAACACATGTTAATATTGCAACAGAACAACTAACAAACAGGTCTGACTCAAATGATCATGGTTTCGGTATATAACATACGTCGGATTCTAGATGAGCTTCGACCAAGAATATGCACTACCCAAAACGGTTAACTTCTACATGTGATTCCTCTGTATTTGCACATCAACAGGAGAAGTTTACCTCGCGTTCTTCAACTTAAACAATCAAAAGACAGTGATGTCGGTGAAAATACCAGATCTTGCAAAGGTACTACCAGGTAGACACATCAACGCATCATGCCAGTGCAGCGAAGTCTGGAGTGGCAAGAGCTATGGCTTAACAGGAGATGCAGTATCATGGGAAGTAGAAGTGCATGGCGCAGCCCTGTTTGTACTGAAATGTAATCCTGCCAAAACAAAACCATCCACAGTGACTGTCTGATTCCCTAATTCAGTCCATGCTGTGTGTTTTCTCAGCCAAATCGTTAAATGTCAATATCTAAGTTATACATTTAGACTAAATAATTTTTACCCTAGTAATATCATCTCGTGGCTCCTTTGCAATCCCGGCAGCAAAAAAATGAACTGCTATGTGGCTGTTGAAGGTTCGGTTGTCAAAGTTCATCTGCCCTACTGGTTAGCATCCTAACCACTAAACAGAAGATCGATGGTGATCTAGCAAGTAGCAAGTCTAGACATTGCAAAATGCATGACGTGATGAAATTTGTCAAGGACTTGGAGCTTGAAACTTCTACCAACGTCGTCATCAATAATCCTAGTTATCTCAAATGATAGACCAACGAGATCCCCATATTCAAAACATAAGTGACTGTAAAATAAAGATTAGTAAATTTATTTAATTATCTTTGATAAATCTGAAACATTTTTTCTTTCTAACCTTGTGATTAGATATGCAACGGGCTCTCTGACGCTGTTTTTGAACTCGTGACCGTAAGAATAAACTTATGTATCATAGACCAATGATCATGATATTCTAAACTTAGAAACCAAATTCAAGGCGGTCGACAACAAATCAAAACCTAGACACATCCACTGTCTTCTTCCTCCACTCAATTCCCTCCTCTTCTTACACCAAAACGATTCCGTGGAATCCTCGAATTTCATCTCAATCTCCACCCTTTGCCGCCTCTCTTCTCAACTTCAATGGCACCTCCGCAATCTAACCCATCTCAATAGAACCAAACCAATTCACACCAAAATTCACCAATTTCAATGACCTCAACCACAACCACCACCACTCTCCTTCATCTTCCCCTCTTCACAAAACCCTCCAATCCCAAAAACCCAGTTCCCAAGTTCCTCCATGTCCATCTTAAACCAAGAAAGTTCCCATCTTGGACCCTAGAGGTCTCAAATTGCATCCAAATTGGTTCCTTTGGGGAGAATTTGAGCCTTGCCCATTTCGATTTGGGCAAAAGGGTAGTCGAAGATGATATGGGTTTGGGAAATGGGGTTGTGGTTCTGAGGTTGAGGAGATTGGTGTCCGAGTTTCAGAGCCTGGTTGAGCCGATTGATAGGGTCAAGAGGCTGTTGGGGTATGCCATGGTGTTGAAGCCGGTGAGCGAGTGGGGTAGATCGGAGGAGAATAGGGTGGCAGGGTGTGCGGCGCAGGTGTGGTTGGAGGTGGAGATGGATGAGTTTGGGAAGATGAGGTTTGGGGCTGATAGTGATTCTGAGATCAATAAAGGGTTTTGTTCTTGCTTGATTTATTTGCTCGATGGGGCGACACCGGAGGAAGTCTTGCAGGTTTGGGAATTTCTGTTTTCGCTGTTGAGAGTTTGATAGCGGGAACAGTCTCTTTATTGTGATAAGATTGTGTAGAGCCTCGCCTTTCGTAGACCTTGTCCATGACTAGAGTGCGTGGGTGGTTGTTGCATTTTAAGAGTTTGATCATGATTGGGGAACATGTTGATGTATGTCATTGAGATATGTATCATGTAGTATCATATGGTAGTGGTATTGTGCATAGTTGGTTGTTTATCTATTGCTGATATCTTCTACAATGATGATTTCCAAGTGGTTTTCAACACCGAGTATGTTAGGGAGTGTTGATGATTGCTTATGATATTGAAGGTGAAGGCAGAGGACTTGGCGGACATGAACGTGGGACTGCCGGTGCGATCAAGGGTGAACAGTTGGCATAATGTGTTGGTCAGTATGCAGGACAGGACTAAACCCTTGGTTGCTCAAAAAGAGGGGCATCATTCATTGGAATCTTTTGCTGCCTTGGTCATATCACCTGAATCCAATATACTAAGTCAAGGTAGATACGTGGAAACTCGGTGATCATGATTTGTTTTTGTTCTCATGGAAACTTTGTGCATATGGGAGTTGGGATCCAACTGAAGCATTATTGATAGTAAGAGTTTGAGTTTGGTATGAATACTTGGAATCTTGGACTGATAATGGCAATGAATAAATGAACTTCCAATTGCATATAACTTGCTTGTTGCCTTATTCCCAATGGCTTTTGATGTATGAAAGTGGAAGAATTTGCCACGACTTGAGAACCAAGGATTAAGAGTCCTTGTTATCACGGGTTAGATTTTCGCTACTCGTGCGGTACTAAAGTTACTCACTCTTTCGCTTGAGCTCAGCCTACTCGTCACCCCAAAAGGTGATATTTGAGAACACAAAAGAGTTTGGATTTGAAAATAAGTTTGTATTAAGAACACTTGGAAGCTTACAATGTATGTTTTGTGTTTGCAAGAATGAGATGAGATGAGAAGTCTTGGCCAAAGGCCTCACCCGTATATATATACTACTCTATGAAGAGTTCTACACTTGGCATCTAGACTCTTTCTCCCAAGATATTTATATGGAATTCTCTAGAGAACTCTCCCTAACTTTAGACAATTCTAGAGAATTCCGAAGAACCTTAGAGAACTCTAGAAAGGTATGGAGAAGTCATGAAATTTGTGAAGAATTCTAGAGAATTCTTCAAGACCAACCTCTCCACTTAACTTGTCTGTGACATGCTCCTCCACCTATGTCGCAGACGTCCTCGTCGCGACGGACTTGTAGGCCTCGATCTGATCCTTGAATTGTCACAACGAGTCTTCGGGCTCCCAACTTGCCTCCTCCATCGGCAAGTTCTTCCACTTGATAAAATACTCCTTGTAACGTAGTATCCTTGATCTCCGGATCTCTCGATCGGCCATGATTTCCTCCACTTCCTTGTCATAAGAAGTGGTCACCGCCACTGTTGGTGCGCGGGTTGATATGCCTCGATCCGGGTCTTCCTCATCCTGGTGGTATGGCTTGAGATGACTTACGTGGAAGATCGGATGAATATTGAATCGTGGTGGGAGTTCCAAGTGATAAGATGCCTTCCCCATTTTCTTGACTATCAGGAAGGGCCCCTTGTACTTCCTAACGAGCCCCTTATGTACCTTCCTCAGCGTTTTGTATTGTTGGGGAATGAGCTTCATCATGACAAGATCACCAACTTGGAACTCCAAAGGCCTAGGATGGTTGTCGGCCCATTTCTTTATCTTCTTGGACGCTTTGTTGAGGTATAAGCGAGCCATCTTCGCTTGTTCATGCCACTCCTTAGCGACCTTGAAAGCTGCGGGGCTACTCCCCGTGTAGCCATCCGCAAGCGAATTCGGAGTCAAGGGTTGTTGTCCCATTGCCAACTCGAACGGACTACTCCCTGTTGTCTTCGATTTTTGTAGGTTAAAGGAGAATTGGGCAACATCGAGCAATTTCACCCAATCTCGTTGATTGGCATTTACATAGTGCCTCAAATAGAGTTCCAATAAAGCATTCATCATTTCGGTTTGGCCGTTGGTTTGGGGGTGTGTAATACCCCAAGGAAATGCTTAAATGGTTTGATAGTATTACCTATATCAACAAGGTGCACTTTCCTTTTCGGTAGCCCATCACTTTAGAACTCCGCAGTTAAGCGTGCTTAACCCGGAGCAATGCTGGGATGGGTGACCTCCTGGGAAGTTTCTCAGGATGTGCGCGAGTGAAGCCAAAACGCACTGAAAGGACTAGTGTTGGTCTGTGGGGTCAGTTGTCAGCCTTGCGAGTGGTTCTTGGTGACGACCCGGTAGCAAGGATTTGGCCGGGGCGTTACAGGGTGAAAGCTGCTAGAGAAGTTGAGATCCGTCCCTAAAAGCTCTAAGAGCTCCGTCCAAAACCTACCCGTGAAGCAAGGATCTCGATCGCTCATTATGCTTTTCGGAACTCCCCAATATTTCACCACATGCTTAAATATCGCATACTTGGTGAAACGGTCGACTACCACTATAATCGACCCACACCTCTCGGATTTCGACAAGGCACTTATGAAGTCCATGGAAACACTCTCCCATGGTCTTGATGGAATGGAAAGTGGTTCCAAAAGTCCTCCTGGCGAACGTTGCTCCACCTTGTCTTGTTGGCACACAAGACATGTTCGCACGTAAGTCTTCACGTTAGCTTCCATATTCGGCCAATAGTAGCATTCACTTACCAAGGCCATAGTGCGATGCATCCCGGGATGTCCCGCCCATTGAGAGTCGTGACACTCTCGAACAATCGCCTTCCTCAAGTTCCCCCATTTGGAAAGATAGACCCGCTTGTCCTTTGTATAAAGACCATCGTCTTCGAGCCAAAAACGACGGGTCTTCCCCTCCTTTGCGAGTTGTACAACACTCCTCGTCATTGGATCTTGCTTGAACCCCTCCTTGATCCGTTCTAAGAGAGTGCTTTGGGGTCTTAATAGAGCCGCAAGTGCCGCCTTACGACTCAATGCGTCCGTCACTAAGTTTGCCTTTCCCGGTTTATAGGCAAACTTGAAGTCGAATTCCGCTAAGAAGACTTATCATCGTGCTTGTTTCGAAGTCAATTTTTTTTGGGTTTGGAAATAGCTCGTGGCAACATTGTCCGTCATGACCACGAACTTTGCTCCCAATAGGTAATACCATCACGTTTGAAGACAATGCACCACCGCGGTCATTTCCTTCTCGTGGACGGTGTAGCGTCTCTCCGTTTCATTAAGTTTTTTGCTCTCATATGCTATTGGATGTCCCTCTTGCATAAGAACTCCTCCAATAGCAACGTCTGAAGCGTCGGTGTGCACTTCGAAAGGCTTGGTGTGATCGGCTAGGTTAAGAACAGGTTCTTCCATCATGGCCTTCTTGACTTCCTCGAAGGCCTTCGAACATGCCTCCGACCAAACCCAAGTCTTATTCTTCTTTAAAAGATCCGTCAAGAGGGCAACCATTACCGAGTATCTCTTTACGAACCGTCGATAGTAGTTGGCTAACCCAAGGAAGGAACGAAGCTCCGGAACTTTGGTTGGTGGTTCCCATTCTTGGATAGCACGTATCTTATTCTCATTCATGAGCAACTTCCCATCCTTGATCTTGTGCCCAAGAAAATAAACTTCTTGACGGGCGAATGAGCACTTCTTCTTTTTGACAAGAGCTCATTGCCCTCAAGAACCTTGAAGACCATCCCCAAGTGTTGGGCATGTTCTTCCAACGTGATGCTATATATGACAATGTCGTCCAAATATACCACCACGAACTTGTCGAGATAGGGATGGAAGATGTTGTTCATCAACGTGCAAAACGTAGGCGATGCGTTTGTAAGGCCAAAAGGCATAACAAGGAATTCATATGAACCGTACCTCGTTACGCACGTCGTCTTGGCCTCGTCTCCCTCGGCGATCCTTACTTGATAGCACCCCGACCGAAGGTCCAACTTGATGAAGTATCTTGCTCATCCAAGTTGATCGAACAAATCCATAATCAATGGAATGTGATAGTTGTTCTTGACGGTCATCTTGTTCAATGCCCGGTAGTCGATGCACAATCGAAGAGAACCGTCCTTCTTTCTTTGGAATAACACGGGAGCTCCATAGGACGCTTTGGAGGGTTGGATGAAGCCGGCATCCAACAACTTCTTCAATTATTTTCGGAGTTCCTCCAACTCCGTGGATGCCATCCGATATGGAACCTTTGCGGACGGCTGGGTCCCCGGCTTCAACTCGATCTTGTAATCCACCTCCCTCCTTGGTGAAAGTTTCTTCGGGAGTTCCTTCGGCATGACATGGGAGAACTCCTCAAGTACTTGTGTGATGTCCCGTGGCACTTCTTCTAATTGAGAGGCCTCGTCGACCTTCAATGTGGCCAGGAAGGTCGGTTCCCCTTATTTGAGTCCCTTCGATGGTTGCATGGCCGAGAGTATCTTTCCCTTGGCCTTCTCTCGTCGCTCCACTGGGACCATACAAGCTCCATCGTCCTTTACTATGCACATGACACTAGGAAAGGGGATTGGGAACGTCTTTACCTTGTCCAAGAAATCGAGTCCAAGGACAAGTGGATAATCATCTATAGGAACAAGTGGATAATCATCCATAGGAACAAGTGGATAATCATTCATAGGAACCACCGAAAGATCAATCGTTCCTTCCCATTCCCCAATGCGTAGCCGCACGCCATGGGCTACGCCATAGATTGGCTTGGCCTCCGAGTTTACTGCCTTGAGTAAATCCTTCTCTTCAACCACTTGGAGACCAAGTCTCTTTGCCTCTTCCAACGAGACAAAGTTATGTGTTGTCCCGGTATCAATCAAGGCTCGGGTTGTGTACGGCCCGATTCGCGCTTCGATGTACATCAACCCTTTTGATGACGGTTCCTCCTTCAACGCCTTCACCGTAGTGAGGATTCGGAGCGATCCCATCTTGATCGGTTCCTGGACGGGTTCTTCCTCTACCCGTGCCGCCATCGCCGTGAGTGCCTTCTTCTTTGGGCATTCACGAACATAGTGAGGGCCATCACATAAGTAACACTTCATTTCTCCTTTGGACTTCCCCGCGTCCTTGGAGTTGGTCTTGCTCCACCATCGGTTGTCGCTTTTGCTTGATCCACCTTTGGAGGAGTTGGATGGTTGCTTGCCTCTGTCCTCCTTATCTCCTCCACCTTTCTCAAAGTTGCCCTTTGAACTCTTGCTCCGAGAGGCATCGTTCCTCTTGAACTCAACAAGGGATTCCGTCGTTGCTATGGCATTGGCAAGGTTTTGCACTCCGCGTCTCTGTAACTCCTGTTGAGCCCAAGGTTGGAGACCATCAAGGAAATAAACGAGCTTGTCGTCCTCCGACATGTCCGAGATTTGGAAGAGTAGTTCCGTGAAGCTCTTCACATAGTCTCGAATCGTACCGGTTTGTCTCAGTTTGCGAAGTTGCCTCTTCGCTTCATGTTGCGCATTCTCCGGGTAGAAATACAACTTGAGATCTTTCTTGAAATCTTTCCACATATCAAGGGTGAACGTCCCCGCTTGAATGTCATTATAGCGGCGACGCCACCACATTGACGCGGTGTCCGAAAGAAAGAGGGGCGCGGTCTTGATCTTCTTCTCCTCATCTTCGAACCCCAGCTGCTCAAAGTATTGCTCTATGTTGAAGAGAAAAGTATCAAGTTTTTTGGCATCCCTTTTTCCGAAGAAAGGTTTGGCTTTGGATGGATCAAGCCGAGTGTCTCGCCCCATGTTAGGAGCGTTATTTGCTATGGCGACCTTGCAGCGTGGCATCCTCATGAATCACTTTGATCTCATCTTTAAGAGAGACCACAGTAGCACGAAGGTCATCCATTTATTTTTGAAATTCTTTACGAAGGTTGTCCAAACAAGCATTGAGGATACCTTACAACTCACCTTTGAGGTCTTCCTCCTGCGTCTCCATGGTCTCGTTGCTAGGGATATCATCCTCAAATCGCTCCAACACCTTTGCCATGATCTCTTTCATCCGCGAGAGCCGTGACTTCACGGCCGCTCGGACATCCTTCGATTTGTCCCTTTCCTTGCGCATGGTGACATTCATGGTGGTCATCTCCTCTCCGTGCTCGGTTACATTGCTTGAATCAATCTCTCGTACGAACCAACGCTCTGATACCAACTGTCACGGGGTTAGATTTTCGCTACCCGTGCGGCACTCAAGTTACTCACTTTTCGCTTGAGCTCAGCCTATTCGTCACCCCAAAAGGTGATATTCGAGAATATAAGAGAGTTTGGACTTGAAAATAAGCTTGTAATAAGAACAATTGGAAGCTTATAATGTATGCTTTGTGTTTGCAAGAATAAGATGAGATGAGATGTCTTGGTCAAAGACCTCACCCCTATATACATACTATTCTATGGAGAGTTCTAGACTTGACATTTAGACCCTTCCTTCCAAGATATTACATGGAATTCTTTAGAGAATTCTTCCTAACTCTAGGCAATTCTAGAGAATTTCGGAGAACCCTAGAGAACTCTAGAAAGGTATGGAGAAGTTATAAAATTTGTGAAGAATTTTAGAGAATTTTTTAAGACCAATCTCTCCACTTAATTTGACTGTGACATGGTGCTTTGTCACTGCTGCTGAGCCATCATTGTCTGATGTCGGTATGGCTATGTATGTAATGGAAAATGAAGCTAAGCTTTCGCTTGTGGTGGACCGTCGATTTGTGGATGAAAACTTCTGTATCTGTGCAGGACGGTTATCATGTTTTATGAGTCTTGAACGTTTTAGACCATTTCTTTTGGGCTTTTTAGGCATAAGAGTTGTCCAACACGACCAAACCTCCACTTCCTGAAGTGGCACTTCATGTGGTAGATATTCGATGCTTCCTTTTTTTGGAAATGGAGAAGGCAAGGTTGGATGAAGATGTTGACTGTCTTTGAGACTTCTCATAAAGACTAGTAGGGTTTTTTTTTTTTTTTTTTTTTTTTTTGGGTGCGAAA
>JAOVYX010019902.1:0-17793 GCA_035668315.1 Drosera spatulata
CTTTTATCCGTAGATGGTAATTTTGATTACCAAGGTAAGGGACATGATATTTTTGAAGCCTTTTGCATTTTTTAAATTACTTTGACAATATTTTTATTCCTTTCTTGTTCATTGATGATTGGGTCTAGAACATTCTGCAGTAACCAAAAATAGCATGAAGGTCACCATGGAAGACGGCTGCTTTATAAACAACTCATATTCCTTTTTCAAAAACTCACACCATACCCCCCTATAATCGATGGATTACTAAGATGATGACATAAAAGGGGAACAAGGAGTTTTTACTTTTTTTTTTTTTTTTTTTTTTTTTTTTGTTGCAAATGTCCCTAAACGGTACGAGTCGCCACTAAAGCGCTATCTACACTTGAAAGGGTCATATCATAGGAAGGTAATAGAACGGTGTTAGTAAAGATTCATGACTTCCTTAGAAATGATATTCAAACTACATGCACTAAATAACAATAATCAAGGCATAAATTATCATTTTACTTTTCTCAAGCCATGGATTTTAATACAAAACACAAATTACTTTTTTTAATTGTCATTATTTGTTTGATTTTTTTTTACTAAGGACACAATAGTCTTTTTTAAAAAAATACTTCAGATAATCCACGAAAATAAGAAAAGCGACTAACTAATCCCTCCCCCAAGTTAGAAGTACAAATTGTCCTCAATATAAGTAGGAATGAAGCGCAAAGGACAAGATATACCTGTTAAGGTCAAGAACAGGGAGGAAAATGTCCTTGAGACACATGCTAGTTATAAATCGCCGTCACCATATCATGTACGGGTTCAGCTTGAAACTCCAATTGTTGTTGAATAACACCGATCGTGTAATTCTACCACTCAACCTGTTGTTCAATCCGCTCAAGTGCCTCCTTAAGTTTCCGTTGCTCCTCTACTATTTGTTGTAACTTTGAATTGAGAGCAATGAAACTACGAAGGTGATGGTGGCTATGGATGTGCAGGGCTTACAACACAGTCCTCGTATTTTTCTTCCATCCAACGTTGTACTCTATCCACATGAATTTCTCGCCCTTGTTGTGGAACGTCGAAATTTTGCTGTTGCATTACATTTCTGTCTATACAAAACTCGCATTGCATAAATATTAATAAACCACTCTCTCTCTCTTACAATATGAAAAAAATAATCAGGAAAGTGGCTACACGAAGGATAGAACATGCACATAGATGCATGGAAGAAATTAAAAACTATCAATGCAATTCTATCTTTGCATGAATAAAATATAGGATGAGTAGGCATCTATTTGTGGTAACCAACCTAAAAAATAAAAAATTAGCAATTCTTCTTCATTGATTGAACTAAAGTTGTTTTATTGGTTTTTTTTAATGTCTTGTGTGTCTTAGAATCCTTAATCTTTGATTTTATGAATTAATTAAGTTGAATTTAAATTTATTGGATATGTGAATTGATTTGATTATCTTTAATTTATTTCTAATGATTGTTACCTTAACTTTTTTTCATTAATGATGATTTTTTTTCATTAAACAATTTCCTTTTAATTTTTCATTAAGTTTTAATTAGTTAATCTGAATATTTTATTAATTTTTGTATTTTATCTAAATATAAGGAACATTCCTTACATTGACTCAAACGCTGGAAATAACATACTCAAACAAACTAACTGACTCGAGCTAGGAATGTAAATGACACAACACACTGCATGAATAGACGCACACCCCCAAGCTCCGCTTAGGGTGGGTGATGGTGGTGGCGGCGGCCAATTCCATTAAGGGAACAAATTGAAGAAAGCACACTGGCGTTGCTCAATGCGCTAGAGGGTAGCCATCATATCAAATGAACGCTCGTCCATCAAAACAATGCACTCTCCCTAGCGTCACTGCTACTCTACTATGGCTCTCTGACTCCCACTCTAAGCTCTGTATGGAAGCCCTCTAGTCTTAATGAGAGTTGGATGGTAGATCGTCGTGCTGAGGTGGAGGTGGTTGGTAGTAATGAGGCTGCTCGTACTGCTACTGCTGCTCATAGCCTCAAGGATGGGCAATCGGAAAACCCAGCTGGCACTGTGAATAGGCAATAGGCTCATGAACAGGTGGAATAGGTGCATCACGCATCTCAACATCTTGGTGTGCAGCTAGTGGATGTGGTGGTGAAGTAGCTATAGGCTGAACAGGCCCTTCAGCCGAAGTCTCGGTAATTCCTAATTCTTGAGATGTCTCGCTGTCTGCTCTCGTGCCGGGAGTGGAAAAAGTCTCTTAGTCTCACGCACAACTCTCTGGCAAAGATAATAATATTTTGTCTCCCTCTTCAGCATCCCCGAGTTTTTTAACAGGGTGATGTTAATGGGATCTCTTGGTCTATGTGCCTCAATAGCACTCAAATCAACCTTGAAATACTCCGACAAGGGAGTAATCAATCCTCCACAACTATGCCTCTAGTCGTAGCCTTAGCATGATACATCAGCCTGTGTGCTACAAATGCTCCCGTGCAAACACGAGACTCAGCAGACTGGTCATTAAGACCATATAGCATATAGTGCAAAATCCATAACTCCCTCTCTGAAACTGAACCCTGACTATAAACCAATGCATAATGCGAATAGATGGGTTACGAAACTGAGTACTCTTAGCATATTTAGGTTCAAACACCCTTTCAACGTCCCTAAGATCGTATTGGCTATAAACCAATGCATAGTACGAATAGTGGGTTACGGAACTGAGTACACTTAGCATTTTTAGGTTCAAACACCCTTGCATCGATGAGTCTTTCCCAGAAGGTGTTTTGGTCACTCTTAAAGTCATCAGGCATGTCACACTCTCCCCCAAGCTTAAAGCCATAAGGTGTGAAGAACTCATTCATATTCATAGAGTGAGGCTCACCTGCCAATTGGAATGTGATAGCCTCCTCCTCGGGGTCCTCTGGAGGTAACTCCTTCAATAAGCAATTGATCGTGCCAAGGACCTCCAAAGTGAGACTGGAGTATGAATTCCATTTCTTGGGGAGAAATTTATCCCATCCAATTGTCTTGCCCATTCTCTTCACATCGTTCCACACCCCGATCCTTCTTAAGTCATCCAAATCAAACCATCGTGTTGGAAGCATTGTCCTTTTCTCCATCATCTTAAGCCGGTAATGATTAACTCGTGGTATCTCACGAGTTAATGGATAAGGGGTAAGTTGTTCCTCCTTGTCCTCAACTCGATCCAGAATTGATGGATTTGAAGAGGAATCTTGACCTCTCCTTGGCCGTTTAGCCATCATCTGGACTTGTCGAGGTGGATTTGACATGTTAGATTGTCCAAAACCTTCCAAGCCCAAAGTTGACGAAATCGGATTTGCACCTATACGCAAATAGCATAAAACAATCAAAACCGGGCCGAATTCACTCAAACCAAGGCTAGGTACGCATTCTCATCCTCGAATTGATATGTGTAGAGTATTCATTCGATCAAAACGGACTAGAAATAAGAATTTGATACCTAGGGTTTCACAAAATCAAATCGATGAGACCACTCGAATCAAAGTATTTCCGGATGAACGAAAGCTTAACGCAAGTGTATTTGGTGGTTTAGAGTTGAGATTGAAGGATTTTGGAGTGATTTGAGGTGATTTGGTGTGAATTGGATGAGAGAAAATCGCTTTTGGGGTTTTAGGTAATGAGAATGTGATGAAAAGTTAGGAAATTTGGCTCAAGTGCATGACATAAGCTACGTAACGACCGTTATGGCCCTCCTGTAACGGTCGTTACATTGAGACAATACTCAGGGAATGAGTTGAATACCTGTAACGGTCGTTACAGACCAGGAATAAGGGTGTTTGATTTTAAAAAATTCCAATTTGGTCCATTATGTATCTAACTCATTGTAAACACTTAAAATTCATCACTGTGATGTGTTTCAGCATTTAGCGTAGATCAAAAGCCACCGTGAGATTTTATAAAAACAAAACAAAACGAACGAAGTAAAAACTAAACTAGTGAAAACTTAAAAACATGGGTTGCCTCCCACGAAGCGAGCTTTTTTAACGTCGTTGGCTCAACGTTTTTAAGCTCATCTATTGCTTTGAAGTTTTTCTTATCACTTCTAATGGAATTTCGTCCATCCATGGTGAATCTTTAAGCTCATAGAAGCACTTAAGAAGATGACCATTAACTTTGATGATTTTTCGGTTTCTTCACTCTCAACTTCAACTGTTCCATATCTATAAATCCTTCTTGACAACAAATGATCCTTCCCATCTGGATCTCAATTTCCCAGGAAATAATCTCAAACGTGAGTTTTAAAGAACTTTATCGCCCACTTCAAAATGTTTCCATGAAATATTTGCGTCATGAAGTTTATTGAATTTCTCTTTATGAAGCGCCATATTTTGATAAGCGTCATGACATAATTCATCCAGCTCGGATATTTGGAGTTTCCTATTTTTCGCACAATCACCATATTTCAGATTCGTCTCCTTTATAGCCCACCAAGCCTTATGTTCAATTTCAACAGGTAGGTGACATGCTTTGCCATAAACAAATCTACAACCAGACATCCCTATTAGAGTTTTATACGCTGTGCAGTATGCCCATAAAGCATCATTTAATTTATCGTTCCAATCTTTCCTTTTGGGATTGACTATTTTCTCCAAAATATTCTTAATCTCTCGATTGGAAACTTCAGCTTGTTCGCTCATCTATGGATGATAAGCTGTGCTGGACATTATATTTCTTCAAAAGGATGTCCATCAATTTATTACAAAAGTGGCTTCCCCTATCGCTAATAAAAGCCTTGGGTACGCCAAACCTGTTAAAAATATTATTTCTCACAAATTCGACCATCACTTTATCATCATCAGTTCTTGTTGGAATAGCTTCCACCCATTTAAAGACGTAGTCAACCGCTAGCAAAATGTAATTATAGCCTTTTGGGCTCGAAAATGGCCCCATAAAATCAATACCCCATATGTCAAATTATTCACATGCTAAGATATATTTTTGAGGCCTTTCATCTCTTTTAGTTATATAGCCAGTTTTTTGAGATTGCTCACAGCTTGTCTCTGATCTCTATGTAAACTCTTGTAGTAAAAGAACCCATCTCAAAAGACAAGGTTTCAATTCTTTCTTCTTCAAGAGATATTTTAGAGAAGCATGATTAGAGGAAACAATTGTTTTTGTGCCCAATAAATATGAACGGAATTTTACCAATGCAAAAATAATTACATAAAGCTCTTTCTCGGTAGTAGTTTAATTACATTGAGCTTCATGTCCCAACACAATTTCTTTTTTTACCACGAAATTGCATTTTTCATAATTAAGTACCAGATTTAGCTCAATACACCTTTTTAATACCATTTCAAGATTTTTCAGGCATTCATCAAATGAATTGCCATTGCCATAAACAGTAAAGTCATCCGTGAAGACTTCAATAATATGAGAAATATAATCCGAGAAAATTAACAGCATACACCTTTGGAATGTAGTCGATACATTGCATAGACCAAAAGGCATACGTCTATACGCATATGTACCAAAGGGACATGTGAAAGCTGTCTTTCCTAGGTTTTCAGAAGCAATTACTATCTGGTAATATCGGAAATAACCATCCAGAAAACAATAATGAGACCTTCCAGCTAATCTCTCAAGCATTTTTTCCATGAAAGGTAATGGAAAATGATCCGTTCTAGTGGCTGAATTTAATTTACGATAATCAATGCATACTCTCCAGCCATTTTGAATTCTTGTGGTGATCATTTCACCATTATCTTTCTCAATGACAGTAAGTCCTGTCTTCTTAGGCACAACATGAATTGGACTGACCCATTGAGAGTTGGTAATTGAATAAATCACTCCAGCATCGAGTAATTTGAAAATTTCAGTTTTGACAACCTCCATCATGGACGAATTTTAATTGTCGTTGAGGCTCACGAGTTGGTTTTGAATTGTCTTCTAATAAAATTCGATGCATACAAGTGGAGAGACTAATTCCTTTGATATCAGCGATTGTCCAACCAATTGCTGTCTTGTGACTTTTTACAACATTAACCAAAGCTTCCACTTGAGAATTTGTCATTTGGCTTGAAATAATGATAGTAAATTTTTCCCATCTCCCAAGTAGACATATTTTAATTGAGCTGTTAAGGGTTTCAGCTCGAGATTTGGAGGATATAACACAAAGGGTTGAATCTTATCATGATTTGCAGGTAATTCAAGTATTCTCAGCTCTTCATGGTTTTTAAATCTTTCTTCAAGGAGTGTCAAATCATGATCATAATTTTTAAATAGAAAATCTTCTTCCTTCCTTTCGATTTGCATAATTGCCTCCATGAATTCGTACTCGTTTAAATTAAATAAATCCTCTTTCAGTGATATGAAGGAATTTGTTGAGCAGACTGAAAAAACTTCATCACTTGGATGTTTCATGGCATCATAAATATTAAAAATAATTGTATCGCCATCAAATCCCATGGACAATGTGCCACTATTCACAATAATTTGAATTGGGAGTCCTTAGAAAAGGTCTCCCTAACAAAATTGGAGCTTGTGAATTTGAACTTAATCCATCATCTGTTTTCAAAATATAAAAATCAGCAGGAAATAATAGCTCATTCACTTTGACCAAAACATCTTCAATTACACTTATAGGATGTACAACAGACCTATAAGCATGTTGAATGACAACTCCGATAGGTTGTAATGGTCCTAAATTCAAAGAATTATAAATTGATTAGGGCATCACATTAATTGACGCACCTAAATCAATTATGCATCCTGAAATTTCTGCACTTCCTATCATGCAAGAGATTGTAAACATGCTAGGATCCTTTTGTTTTTGAGGTAGTCTCTTTCGTAAAACAACAGAGACATTTTCACTAAGCATAACACGTTCATGATCCTTGAGGCGTCTTTTATTGGTGCAAAGCTCTTTAAAAAATTTAGCATATCTCAGAATTTCCTTTATTGCATCCAATAGTGGTATATTCACCTCTGCCTTCTTGAAGAGTTCAAAAATATCTTTCTCTGCTTCAGCCGTTTTTTCCTTCGATAGAAAGCTCGGAAATGCAGCAGATTAGGTTCTTTTATCACTATTTGGTCAGAATTATTTTTCTCAATTATTTGGGGTTCGTCATGACTTCTGTCATGATCACTACAACTTTCATTTTGAACTTTCAATTAATTTTCAACTTCCCCCGATTTTGGTTCATCTCCTTTCCACTTCTCAGCATTATAGTATTTGCGTTCTCTCACGGATTAAGTGGTTGAGAAGGAAGTTTATTACCCATTTGAGCCTTCAACTGGCTCATATCAGAGGCTAGTTGACTGACTTGACTTTGAATATCTTGAATATCGGCTTTAGATTCCTTAGCATCCTTTTGCATAGCCATTTGAGTTATAGCCATGAATTTAACCATATCTTCAAGTGACATTCCACCTGAATTGCCTTGATTAGTTGAAAAATTATTCTGTGGCACTTGATAAAATGCAGGAGGAAAGTTTTGTTGTTGGGGAACAGAAGGTTCATTATTTTGACCTCCCCAACGAAAATTTGGATGATTCCTCCAAGCCTGATCTGCATTATAGTTCCACTAATTTTTCCTTGTTTGACTTGGTGGGCTTGGAAACCCCACAGCATTAGCTTGGTCTTCCTGTAACATCGGACAAGAATCACTCGGATGTCCCATAATGTAAAAAATTCCACAAGCTTTCACTTGAGGAATGTTATTATTTGTAGTTAAGACTTTTTGTAAGCAAATTAGTTAATTGATGAAGCTTTTTGTCAGCAGAACTAGGAAAAGAGGATATTTCTTGGACATCACGAGAATGTTCATCGTCGTGATTGAAATTTTGAGAATTAACAATTATCTTTTCAAGAATTTGACGTGCAACTCGTGGTTGTTTGTCTTGAAGATCACCCCCACATGTTGCATCGATAAATCCTCGATCTGCTGTGGAGAGTCCTTGATAAAAATATCGTATGAGAAGATTTTCTGAGAATTGATAATTTGGACAGCTTGATCATAGACGTTTAAAGCATACCAAATACTCGTGTAATAATTCCCCCCTCTTTTGTCTTACAGAATAGATCTGTTTCTAAATAGTCGTGATTCAAATGCCGGTGAGGATCCTCACCAAGCAAACCATGAAAAGATGATAGTTTATGTAAAAATTCAGAATTAAGTTTAAAATTTCCTTGAACATCAGGAAACACTATACATAATAGAGATTCATTTAAATCATCATATTCAGCTAACTCCCTCAATGTTCGATTATCAATTTGAGGTTCTTGAACATTTTGAGCATTCTGTTTATTTTGATTATTTAGAGAGAAGTTGGCTCGATTGTTTGTCATATCTAAATTTGCGAATTCAATTTGGGAAAAATTATGCCGATCGTTCATATTAGAGGATGAGGAAGAAGGTATAAAATATGAGGTTGGAGTAGAATATTCAAGTTGATTCGAATTCACTGACGATTTTTCGAACTTGACAATTTGTAATCCTACCACTTCTCAATTACATAAAATTCAAAAATACTAAAAAATTTGAAAAATCAGAATAAGTTAATATTTAGATTTTTTTAGGAAATTAATAAATTAAAAATAATTTCAACAAAATTAGAAGACCTAAGTAATGACCAAAACAGACAAAAATAATTCTTTTGACCTGGGTTAGATCCCCGACAGTGGCGCCAAAACATGACACGCCAGTTGCAAGAAGTCAAATTAATATAATAATACACTTACTCACACTCTGATAGTATTCTAATTAACTACAGTAACGATCAAATTAGTATAATAATACACTTATCCACAGGGACTGTCGGTGCAATATTTAGACTTATAATGATCACGATGAGACCCTTCCAATATATATTCATTTATATGTTTATCAACGACAAAACTTACTTTAAACGCATTAAAAATATATAAGTATATATGAAATCAATATATGAGAAATGGCAAATACATATAGGAATTCGACATAAGCAATCTAGTGGTGACTAAGTGAATAATTGGATCTCTATAATATTACTATAGCATTGTATTATAGTTAAGGATAAGGATAGGGGAACTTCTGCGAATGTTCTAATTACAAGACAACAACTTGACTTAGGTTTCATTAGAATTATCAAATAGTTTCACATTTTAATCTTATTTATCATTTGATATACTCAAACATATTAATGAAAAGTGATTACAACCTAGGGACAGAGCATACTCAAACATATTTTTTATCAATTGGTCCCAAAAAAAATATCGCATCCTCCATTTACCTTCTCCCTTAATATGTATAAAGAAACCCTGATTTTTTTCTTACATCTCTTCTCCAACCGTCAATCTCCCTTTCACTAACATCTTCTTCCCTCCACGGCCATCTTCATTCTGTTTTTTCTTCTTCAACCTCCATCACCATCTCCTTCCTTCTCATTGACATCATTCCTCATCACCATCATCCCCCTCACCTATCCACCTCTCATATGAAGCTCCAACACCATCACTTTCCCCCACCACCACCCAATCCTAATGGTTATGGTGACGAGGATATTGACGAAGACGAAGGAGAGGCGGTAGTGACGATGGAAAACTATTTGTAGGTTAGTATAGAAATAGAAATCAAAACTAGAAACATGAACAGAATAGAGTCAACAACAAATCAGACACAATATAGAGTCGAGGCAAGGATATCCCTCTATCCTTAAAATGTTATCGCACCACTCTGGTGCTTTTAACTGTTGGTGAGCACCTCGTAAGGTACAACAACTCTATCTCTTTTGCGTAGCACAACGACGTAGAGAAACGGCGTATCGATTCTGTGCCTCGGACTCTCTCGACACGACACTAGATTAGATTGGTGTTTTGATGCGTACTGGAAAGATAGGAAGATAGAATGGAAGAACAGAGAAGAGAAAATGGAAAATGGGATGCATTCTACAGCGCCAGAGCATCGGTACATATAGGCAAGCAGGGAGAAGACATCCTGACACGTGTTGCGCTATGACAGTACATTAAGTCCAACTTACTGCTAACTGGGGAAACCGCCACCAACGTTCAGATTTTCCTCACACAACACAATGGTCAAAAATATAAAATAAAGTTTTAATAAAAAGATTGTTTTATAATACACCCTGTGCGCGATCGATCGAGTCGAGTCGGCACGCGCACGTGAATGTGTTTTAACCTCACATAGGCTCTTCCCTTCACACAAAATTGGATACCCCTTGGGGCTCCAACCCAATTTCCACTCATTTTTCTTATAATGTACATCATACCCTATAAGAATTCCAATGTGATATTATACCACATACCACATGGACATCTCTTCACATGAGATACTTTGGGTATTGATTTCTCATTCATCCGAAATCGATTTTGAAAACTTTAACGTATTACGATCATCTACTTGAAACGTTGTTTGTGGACAAACCCAACATAGTATCAATACGATGATCGAAAGTAGCTCAAAACACGGTCAAACCGAACTGATTTCTAATAAAAACTACATAAAAGAAGGAGAGGGATCTCGTTGACGATTTCAACGAAGACAAAGGAGATGCGACAAGAAGATACCTACATGAATACGAAGAAGATACGGGTGTTTTTCGTGCCTGAATTTGAAGTGATGGGATGGAGACAGATGTTCTAGGCATAGAAAAGGCCACTGTTTCTCATTTCAGATGCACTAAGGCATTGGTATAGGTAATTAAATATTCCCTCCATCCCATTAATATGCAGCGTTTAGACTTTGCAGGCGTATCCATGCAAAATTTGACATGCGTACAACAACGATCAAAGTTAGTTTTTTTGTAAATTTATTGTGAAACATTAATGGCTGTGTAAGTTACATACTTCGATCTTATACTATTGCGTGATGATTAGACATAATTTGATATGAAAACGAGATTTATATTCATACATATAAAATAGTGCAAAATACGTACATATTGCAAAATATGTGGGACAAAGGGATTATATAGAAATCAAACTTCCAATTGACTTTGGTGAATTTTTGGAAATAAAAAACAATAGAAGATTATATTAAAAGGGAGTACTCAATATGAACTTAAAAGGACGACTACTGCGATTTCTCGTAACTCGTGCTAGTGCACGGATTTATGATTTTTCGATCCTAATCTTGAAGAGTCAAATTGAGATCCATTGAAAGAAAAAGAAAACTGAATCTTGTGGATTTGAGATTCAATGAATCTTCTGGGTTTGAGACATAGTTCTATTCTATCCATCCAATAAAAAATAAAAAGAAGGAAGAAAAGAATAGATCGAGTTGGAATTCCTATCCATGACGGTTTATTTCTCTAGCATGACCACTTGATGAAATGTGAAGGGAAACGCATTAAATGCCCAATACTCTTGTAAGAGGAAGGATTCCTCTCTGGATAATCGATAGTGTTATTGGTATTCTTTTGATCGGATTGGTACTAGGGTTACTCTTTTCAAAATTGATGAGAAATATTATAGCATCAAATGATAATTAAAAGTGACGAATAATACTTATTGTGTATTCTTTCAAATGAAAATTACAATTATGATCGTCGATTAGATTCTTGTTTCAAACAGACCAAACCATTTTTCCCAATCTTGGCTTTTCCCAATATCATCCACTAATCAACATAGAATCCAAAAGCATCGGGGTTAAGACCACATGATGTTTTGGCCCAAAATCATTATTCCAAAGTATGTCAATGGAATGTCTGAACTGCAACCAAATACTAGCATGGACAGTCACGTATATCCCAAAGCCCAATAACATAACGATGCCCACATGATGCTTTGGCCCAAAATCATTATTCTAATATAGGAGTATGTCAATGGAATGTCTGAACTGCAACCAAATACTAGCATGGACTGTCACGTATATCCCAAAGCCCAATAAGATAACGATGCCCCATGGGCCCATTTTAGCTCACAATTTAACTCAGCACAAAAATTAGCCCACAAGAAAATAAAGAAAACGAACCTGTCAAGGCTCAGCGATGGTAGCGGAAAACAGACCACGCAAAACCACATCTTGTCCTCTTCAAACGACTCTCCACATAAAAAACATGTATCATCAACCACGTGTCAACACCTCTATGCTCGCATCAAACTACACATATCATGCAGGGACTCGATTTCAACTAGTAATAAGATGCCCTCATTCTATGATGAAGGAAATCATCATCGAGTAAGTTATCTAATCTTTCTGTTTCAAAGAACACCTAAGCTAATCAAGCATTCCACATGGATTCCGAGAAGGCTAGTTATCATGCCGGCGAGGCCAAGGGCCAAGCCTTGGTTCATCACGACATTCTTATCTCATTTGGAATATGAATGATCAAGATTTGATATGATTCTAAGATAGTGTAAATTATGTGACAACATATATAGTTAAGAACTTACGTTTTAGGAAGTAATGTTTGCGTGTGATTGTGATTTGTGATGTTGTTTAATAGGAAAAGGCTAGCAACCTGGTGGACAAGGCTAGCAATGCTGCCCAATCCGCCAAGGAGTCATGCCAAGAGGTACATTTCGCTTCTTTATACTCTTAATCATCGATGTATATTTTCGGAAAGAATTACATTTTTAGATGAAATATTTGTTGATCTATGGTTGTGTAGGCTGGGGCTCAGCTACAGGCTAAGGCACACGGAGCCGCGGAGGCTGTCAAAGAGGCCACCGGGATGAACAAGAATAACTAGAACTACATCTACAATAATACCAGCCTGCAAGCTCAGTGGTGTCTTCTTCTCTTGAGCTTGCAGAGGAAATCATGCTATACTAGTTTTAATTTTTGTATGGTTTCTTTTGTTGATTTCGATTTTGTTTCCTTAAAGTTCCATGTTCTGTGAACGAGATAAAGAGCTGATGTCTCCGTAGTTTGTTATACTCCTATAAATGAAAGTTTCTCGGTTTCTTTATTTGGTTTCTCTCTTTACAACATAATAGCAAGTCCAATGAACATGCTATATATGATGTTATTGTTAAGTTATAGCAATTGTTCCATAAATAGTTAATTGCTCAATGCATATGGTTTTTACTTGGCAAATTTTGCTTATGCCAAACTTGTTGTCAAATTAATTTGACAATAAAAATAGCAATTGTTTTTTTTAGAATAACAATTTTGGGCAAAAATAAAGATGAAGAAAAAACAAAAGTTCAATCTACACATGTGGTGCTTTCATAATCATTCATAAGTGCATAACATCATAATATAAAACGGTCACATTGAAATAAGATAGGCAAATTATAGCCAAATATTATTATTCCTTGTCAAAATATAGATTGGGCTTGCTAGATATAGCAAGTACCATTCAACTTGCTCTAAGCTATAATTAACTATTTTCCTGAAACCCACCATAAATGTATTCCGTATTATAATTAAGGAGAAAGTGAAGTTACGGTTAATACAGTCAAGTTGAGTGTAATCAATTAAACAGACAAGGGAATCAAATTAAAGAAAAAGGAGGGAAATACATCTGACACATCTTTCATTGGGAAAGCCTATTAAATAGGCGAAATACACAAATAGAAAAACAACCCACTTTCCCCCTACAGATAATTGAATAAAAAAAATATGCTAACAACCTACTACTAACAACCCACTAACACAATTATCCTATAAATAAAAAATAATTAATTTCTAACATCCTCCTTTAAACTGAATGTTGAAAAAACATCAGTTTATCTTGGACTATCAACCTGCAGACACCAAGTAAATTCCTCAACCTCAAGAACGTAGCGACTTTGAGTGCCTTCGCGAAAATATTTACAATTTGATCTCCACTTCAATGAATGAGATCAATAACTTCGCTCTCCACGAGATCTTGTGGAAAATGAAATCTCACATTGATATGCTTGTTTCTGTCATGTAGGATGGGATTTTGGTGAGCTTGATCGTCGAACTAGTATCACAATAAATAGGAACACATCCTTGTTTAAACTATAGGTCGCAAAGAATTTCGTTCAACCAAATAGCTTGGCAGGCACATAAAACTACAGCAATAAACTCGGCCTCTATCGTCGATAGGGTAATAATTGGTTGCTTCTTAGAAGACCATGAAATAGCTCCAATACAAAACACAAAAGCAGCGGTAGAAGTGCTTTTTCTGTCATCCACGTCTCCAGCATAATCACTCTCTTTGAAACCAAATAAATATGATTTTTCACTAAAATAAACCATAATCAATAGTACCTTATAAATAGCGAAGGATTCTTTTGGCAGCGAGCAGATGTGTCTCCTTCAAACACTCCATATATCTGCTAATAAGGTTGGCAGCATACATAATATTTGGTCTTGTGCCAGTCAAATACATCAGGCATCCCACAATCTGTTCTATTTGAAAAAAGTGTTCAACTTTTTCCCACCTGTATCTTTCGATAGTTTGGCACCATATTCCACATGCGTGGTAACAGAATTCTAATTCTACATATGAAACCTCTTCAAAATATCTCGAACATATTTCTTCTGACATATAAAAATCCCAAAAGCAGATTGCATTATTTCAATGCCAAGAAAATAATGCATCATATCGAGATCAAACAAACTCCGTCAACATCGACTCCTTGAACATTACAAACATGAACCTGCCATCCCCAGTAAAAATAAGATCGTTTACATGTAGACATACTATGAGCATCCTCCCTTCATCTCCCCTGTTTTATAAAAAGCGTATGTTTATAAGGACATTTTTGAAAACCTTCTTTCAAAAGATATCCCTACACCCAGATCTAGAGTTACTTTGAGATATCTCAGGATTCTTTTTACTACTGTGTAATGGGATTCTTTCAGATCAGATTGATACCTTGCACATTCGCAGACTGTCTGGTCTACTTGCAGTAAGATATAAGAGTAAGCCTATTATTCCTCTATACATTGTTGTCTTATTTGTTTTCCACTCTCATCCTTGTCAATTTTAATAGCTTCACTCATAGGCGTTTTCATATGACTTGCATTTTCTAATCCATATTTCTTGACTTTGTTCATCAGGTATTTGGCTTGATTTATAAATATCCCACCTTCTAACTGTTGTACCTGAAGTGCTATAAAATATTTTAATTCTCCCATTAAACTCATTTGGAATTTAGATTTTATCAATACAGCAAATCTTTCACATAATTTGTTATTAACGCAGTCAAATATAATGTCATCAACATAAATTTGCACTAAGAGAATATGTTCCTTATGTTTTTTAAGAAATAGGGTGGTATCTACTTTTCCTCTCTGAAAATTATTCTCATATAGAAAAGTTGAGAGAGTTTCATACCACGCCCTTGAAGCTTGTTTTTAACCATATAATGTCTTGTCTAACCTGTAGACATGATGTAGATGTTCAAAGCCTTCAAAACTAGGAGGCTGTTCAACATATACCTCCTCTTGTAGCTTTCCATTAAGGAAGGCACTCTTCACTTCCATTTCATACACTTTGAATCCTTGATATACAGCATAGGCAAGGAACATTCTTATTGCTTCCAGTCTTGCAACAGGGGCAAAGGTTTCATTAAAATCAATTCATTCTTTTTGTGAGTAACCTTTTGCCACTAGCTTAGCTTTGTTTCTAATGACTGTTCCATTTTTATCAGTTTTGTTCTTGAACACCCACTTGCAGCTAATAACTGGATAATTTTTTAGTCTTGGCACCAGATACCTTACTTCGTTTTTTTGAAACTCATTAAGTTCTTCTTGCATGGCATCAATCTAGTTTGGATCACTTAGAGCTTCATTTATTGTCTGTTGCCCATTTCTGATATGAAGCATGCAAACAGGCACTCTCTGGTTGTTGCTCTTCTAGTCTGTACAGGTACATCCTTATCTCCAATGATGTGATCTTGTGTATGTGCCTTGATCCATCTCCTTTTGTCTTGATCAATGGTTGTGTTTTCCAGTTGTTGTATTGTGGGCTGCTCTGGCTTTGCTGCATTATTGTTCTTTTCAGAGTGTGCAGACTGCTCATCCTTTTTTGCAGCTTCAGAGCTCTTGTCTACATCATGTTCATCATCTATGCATGCACATTCCTCATCAAAGACATTAGCATCACACCTGGATATTTCAGATTCATCAAAAGATACATGAACTGACTCCTCAACTATTTGTGTTTTCTTGTTATATACTCTAAAGGCTTTACTAGTTGTGGAGTACCCTAAAAAAGGTTCCCTCGTCTGTCTTAGGGTCAAATTTTCCTAGATATTTATCATTGTTATGTATATAGCATTTACATCCAAACGCATGAATGTATTTGACACTTGGAGTCTTTCTTTTCCACAGTTCATAAGGGGTCTTTTTGTGTAGCTTATGTAGAATTCATCTATTTTGGACATAACATGCAGTGTACTGAAGCTTTTTGGTAAATCAGCATCAGCAAGCATTGTTCTTGTAGCTTCTATAAGTGTTCTATCTTGCCTTTCTGCTACACCATTTTGTTGTGGTGCTCTGGGTGCTGAAAAGTTATGTTTAATGCCATGATCTTTACAACAAACATATACTCCTGTTTGATCAAATTCAGTGACATGATCACTTCTAATTGTGATTATTTTAGTACACTTCTCGTTTTGAACTTGCCTTAGAAATCTTGTTAATAGACTACAAGTTTAACTATTTTTGTGTAAGAACATTGCCCATGCATATCTTGAATAGTCATCTACAATAAGTAGGGTATACTTCTTTCTATTTAAACTTTCTACTTCTACTGGACCAAAAAGATCCATGTACAGTAGTTCTAGTGTTCTGACTGATTTGATGAATTTAGAGGTTTGAAACTTGCTCTAGTCTGCTTTTCTTCTTAGCATGGTCTGCATAACCTGTCCTTTTTTTAACTTGATTTGAGGAAATCCTCTCACCAGGTTTTCTGAGGATAATTTAGCTATGGTTTTGAAGTTCAAGTGTGCTAATCTCTTATGCTATAGTTAGTTTGTGATGTGTATGAAATCACACATCATTTCGTTATTCTAAACTTTTGTTTTTATTCCTATGTATTGTCTAAATTGCATTTTTATTGTCGTTTTGCCTTGAAATGTTGGTACTGCTGTGTGTTGATGTTTTATGGCAGATTGGCATGGAATTTGAAGCAAAAATAAAGAAGAATGAAGAGAATGGAAATCCAAGACCTCGAAGAGCTGCATTTCACATTTCATTATCATTTCACGCTCTTCGAGGAGGCTTTTCAGCAAACTTTTGCCACGATTAGTTAGATCTAAGTGTTTAGATGCTATGTATAAGTTTTGAGAATTTTTGGACGTCGTTTGCTATTTTTAATTTTAGTTTTAGGAAGAACAGTGAATAGTGAACAGTGTCGTGGGCGTGACTAAAGGCACGGGCGCGACGAGATCCCAGATGCAATATGTTGAGTTTCGTCCGTCCGATCAATTCTGTTACGCTCCCATACCTATATAAACCTTTCCTAGGGTTGAATAAACATAATTTTCGGCAGAGGAACACAAGGTGACGGTAGAGACGAAGGAGAAGAAGAAAGGTGACGCAAAGAAGGGTTTTTGGAGAGGAATTCAGCGCGACTTCAATCCAAACACTTAGTATATTCATCGAATTCGCATTGGAACGCATTTGAACTCTGTATAACTTCTGTTTCCTGATTTGTATCTGACCAGAATGATATTGTGCTTTCATTTAATGAATTTCTTATGCTATTTGATGAATATGAGTGAGTAGTTGTTGATTAGGGATGTGTTGTTGCGTTTAGGTTGCTTAGATCATGAGATTATGAGCTTGTAATCAGAAACCAGAACATGTTTGATGATTAAATGTTGTATGAAACCTGTTTGAACAACTTAAATACATATGTTATATAGATTGATCACCTTATTGTATATGTTAAAGCTATAAAT
>JAOVYX010019903.1:0-17790 GCA_035668315.1 Drosera spatulata
ACACTCGATGCATATGCAAACCTAAAAATTTGGCTTATTTATCTTTCGTGTATTCTTAATATCTATCCCAAAAACCCTGAAACCCTGCTTTGACACCACCCTATAACGCCCCTGACTTTTCGTGCCGGAAGACACGTGAGCGTCATGCCGTCACGGACCCGGTCCATGACAAGGCTAAACAAACCGTATGGGTTTTAGGGGTAACCACAGTCATAGCTTACAGTCCTCAATACATGTCTAGTTACAACATTTAAGTGAAAACTATGCAGATCATTTATTACATTTAAGGAATATAGTCATCTGATCTGCCGTAATATTCGAAGTACATGGATTCATCTATATGTATGCAAGCTCACACTAAGAGCTTTCAGGTGCTGTTAGGGGAATACCTGTGATTGAAAAACATAACCGTGAGCTAATGAAGCCCAGCAACCTCTCGTGCATGAATCCCAATTACAGGGAACTTCCACTAACGGCTATGACGACTGCCGAAAGTCCCTAAAACATATATATATAGGAAAATATGGGCGCCATATCTACCAACATCGTTTCTCATTGTTTTGAATCGCTTTAAGAGTTATTCCTTTCTTTTACAATTAATTAGGGTTCATGACTCGACTCAGAAGCGATAACTCCAAGGATATGACCGACTCGGAGTACAGAGATAAGATAAAGTGTCAATCGTCAGCCGGGCTACCCAATAGGTTCCGTTTTTCACACCTGCCTACTCTGTGCGTCGCCTTGCATCTCTTGTGCGCATTCAATGAGGTATCGTTTGCCTGCATTGAGATAATTTGGGTCTCCCTGCAGAGAACAACCCGTGGCCCCACCACAACGGCGTAGAAGCCGTTGCATGCATGCAAGGAGGATGGGGATGCCCATCGCTCCCTAGCTAGTTTCACCCGTGACGATGACTCAAAGGATAATACAGGAGTATAATGACTCAAACCCAAGCCACCAAGGCTATTCGGGGAAAACATATGATCGCAATGGACACCATGTTCGACCTTTTCAATAATTTCAAGGAAAACGACCAACGATCCAACGGATCCACAAGGGATGTCAATGCTGTCCTTATTAGTTCAAGGAGGCGATATTTCTTATTCGTTTGATTTTCATTAGTTCACATGGATAGTGAAACTATGCTCCACATCCCCCGTTCCCTTTTTATTAATCATTTAGGGGTCGCTTTCATTTATTTTTATTGAGGGTATATATGTTATAAGGGTGTATTCTAGTTCATTTCAACCCCAAATATCCCACCATATGTCAAACGTGATCGTTTATGCACGTTTGATGATATATTTCCATGCGTAGGTGTTATATATCTCAAATACGCACTTAGTTTTATGGTTCGGGGCACGAAAATGTATTTTTCATGGCAAGAAGGCTGTCGCAGGCGTGACACACCCCCGTCGCTGGCGCGATGCCACTGTGCAGGCAAAATCGCAATTTTTCCCTCGTCGTGGCCGTGACCCAGGATGGTCACGGGCACGACAGTTCTCTGCATAAAATCTACAGGAAAGTGCTTTGTCCGATACCGGATCCCTTAATTCACACCACAACGCATCCAAAACCATTATATACACATCAAACACAGCATAAACACGTCTCAAACATGCACAGACGTGTTTGAATCGTGTGAACGAATAAAAGAGGTGTATCGGACGAGTGAGGTTACCTCGATTATTGATGATCCTTAATACACACGATCACACGAATGGATCCGTTGATGTCTCCTAGCCGAGCTGCTGGCGTTGATCCTTTTTCCCGCCCCGCTGGTGCCCTTGTTCTCACGACGTCGTGGTGATGGTGATGATCGTGAAGATGGATTGATGATGAAACGATGAAGATAATGATGCTCGCGTTGGTGGTGATGGATGGTGAAGGTGATGGCTGAGGCGGCTGCCGGCTGCTGTTGACGTGCTGGTGGTAGTGTTCGTGGCAGGCAGGAGTGATGGAGAGAAAGTGGAAGAGGTGGGAGTGGAGAGAAAGTGGGAGAGGTGTGTGAGTGTTTATGAGTGGGAAATACCCCGTTTTGTCCCACGATACGTCTCGTTCAATCCATTATTCACCCAAATTTCGTAATATTAATCCATGAAAAATCTATTTACATCAATAGATTTATCCCATATATGAAAATATGACCTCCCGAGTCATAATTCATTATTTATGGAATTAAATCGATAGTCCTTACGCGCAACGTTTATAACGTTATAACATTGTAACGTTATTCGTTCGTAAAATTTATTGGCGCGTTCAACTAATCATCCCAAAATAATCCATCGTCATATTTGATTTAGTTAATCAAATATTTTCTTAGATTTAAATATATAACTTTTAAGCACGATTTATTTTAAAATCGTAACGTTATATATTCATCTCAAAACTCCTAAAATTCTCGGGTATTACAATTACTTCATTTATTGCTAAACCAATATCCCACTGCTGAAGGGGGATAATTTTGTAGATTGAAAGGATAAAATTTTCATAACTTTGGGATGATGGATTTGGACTTGGCACTTCGTGTAGATAAGCCACCTGTCATACAGATGAGAGCACTGTGGCTGAAAAAAGCGCTTATGAAAAAAGAAGAGATCCCATCGATCGAGCCTAAATTTCATAAAGTCACAAATGTGTAAGAGCATTAGGGGATCAATTCCAGAGAGCGATAAGGTCAAGGACTACATATAGGCCACTGATGCACAATTTGTTAGTTCTAATAAAGCAACGGCCAAAACCTTAATGAAGAAATTGTCTGTCACAAAGTATGACAACTCAAGAAGTGTGCGCAAGCACATTATGTGCATGAGGGATAGAACAACTTGACTCAAGGCACTAGATATCGACATCTCTAAGGCATTCCTTGTCCATTTCATACTGAACTCTCTTCCTGTAGAGTATGGACCATATTTAAAATTTCATACAACGCACAAAAGAAAAAATTGTCCATGAACAAAGTCTTAACTATGTGTGTATAAGAGGAAGAGAGGTTTAAGGCATAATAAGTTAGAGAGTGCACATGTTGTCACTCATGAAAAATGAAAGGACAAAAGAGACAAGCAAACTGGGGGCCAAAAGTTTAAAAGGGATGGAAAAGTTCCATTCAAGGGTCAAAGCGATAAAGATGCATACTTCTTTTGTAAAAAGAAGAGACATCAAAAGAAAGATTGCCTAAAGTATAAGAGAGGACTTGAGGAAAAAGGTGTATCTCATTCTTTGGTGTGTTATAAATCCAATTTAATTGAATCTCATGATAATACTTAGTGGTTTGATTCTGGTGTTATAACTCACGTTGTAAATATGATACAGGACTGTTGAGTTAAACCCATGATATATAAAAATTGAGTGATAGACAAATCCTAGTCTTAGAATGTCCCAGTATGCACCATGCGTGAGACTCGTATGCTTGAAAAGTGAGCCTGCAATGAGTGCGCAGTAAGGCTGGTTTGAGAGGAACACAGTAAGGCTGGTTCAAAAAGGAATGTAGTAAGACTGGAAACATTGAAGTCATGAGTAAAGGGACAGTAAGGCTTGAGTGTTTGGGCTTCTGCAATAAGGAATGGTTTATTCTGGATTGCTTCTATTGAAAAGGGTTACTGCAGCAAGACTGAAGAACTATAAGGCTTAGTTCAATAGAAGGCTCCAGATGAAGTCAAGGTTCACGTGTTGCCTTCTGCATTGTATCAGTGTCCTTTTCTGCATAAAAATGAAAAAAAAAATAAAAATCAGAGGTCACGGTTTTATGAATATGGTTCCAGGGTGACATGAAAATGATGTTTCAAAAAAGGATGACTTCAACAATGGTTAGAAACTTGGGATTGCCTATAAAAACAAAAGCAATGCCCAAGGTTTCATAACTTTTGAATCCTTGAATTTTCTTTGCTCTAAAAGAAAGAAAAGTGCAGCATGACTTCAAGTGAACAGTGTGAGAAGTTGATAGCCGAAGATTTGAGCCAGCTATTTGAAAGCAAGATTTGAAGTAAGGATTGAATAGTACTAGTGTTGGACAAACAATTGCAAGAGGCTGTTTCGAGTCCTGTTGAGGAGAAGAAAAGATATTGTAATTGGTTTGCATTGTCATTTACATACTGTAAGGTGATAGGTTGATTGTGAGGCTAAAACAATCACACGTAGTACTATCCTCTTGACATATCACATTGATAGTCAAGGAAAGAGTGGAGTAAGGGATATAGCCGTATTTTAGCTATATACTCTAACCAGTATAAATACTCCTCGTGTCCTTACATTACTGTTTTTATTACTTTTAATCCTACTGCTAATCAACTTTGACCAACAATAAACTAAAAAGAATCAACATTACTGTAGTAAGGTTCTGTATTACTATAGTAAGCTCAAAACAACGCTAGTGTCTAACTAACCTTTGTTAGTTTGATAGTAAAGCTTCGAAAAAAAAACTTGTCACCCCTCCCTCCCCCCATCTAGTCTCATAGCAAGATATATTTGGGCTTTCAAGGGCTTTATGAGCCTAAGGAAGCCAATGGGAAATGAGCAAGGTATCTACACTGGAATTGGGATGCGTTCACATATGGAAGCTGTTGGAACTTTTCGACTTGTTTTAGAAAATAATTATGTTTTAGAAATTTGATTTCTTTTGCTAAATTTGTACCTTTTGGTTTTGAGTTTAAGTTTACTTCGAATTTGATTTTATGTAAGAATAATGTTGTCGTTGGTTTTGACATTTTTATAAATGGTTTATATAAGTTGAATTTGGATCCTTCTTATAAACAAAGTTTTTCAGCAGCGATCATGACATTATTGGTACTAAATGTACTAATATTGATGAGTCTTCCTCTATATTATTTCACAAAAGATTGGGTCACACCATTGAAAGCATAAAGAGATTGGTTAAAGATGGAATGTCAAAGGACCTTGATTTTTCAAATTTTGGCACTTGTGAGGATTGCATAAAGGGAAAGCAAACCAACAAGATCAATGAAGTCGGTGCAAGAAGAGTGAAGAAATTTTTGGAATTACACATACGGATATCTGTGGACTATTCAGTTCTCCTTGTTTCAATGGTCAGAGAGAATTTATCTCATTCATTGATGGCTACTCCCGATACATGTATTTTTATCTCCTTTTCGATAAAATGGAAGCACTTGATGCTTTCAAAACATACAAAAGGGAGGTAGAGAAACAATTGGAAAAGAAAATTAAAATTGTGAGATCATAGAGAAGAGGAGAATATTATGACAGGTACACAAAATCAGGACAACGAGTCGATCCTTTTGCAGAATTTCTCGAGCAAGAAGGTATCGTTGCTCAGTATACCTTACCAGGTTCATCTAATAAAACTGGTCTAGCCGAGAGGAGAAATCGTACTCTTATGGAAACGGTAAGAAGTATGCTAAGCAACTGTGATATTCCATTGACATTGTGGAGTGAAGCCTTAAAAATTACAGTGTATATCATAAATAGGGTTCCATTTAACGCTGTTCCTAAAACTCCATTTGAGTTGTGGAAAGGATGGAAACCTAGTTTGAGACATTTACACATTTTGGGGATGTGCGGTTGAAGTAAGGATATATAATCCACAATCAAAGATATTTGACCCACGAACAGACGGTGGACATTTTATTGGTTATGTTGAGAAATGAAAGGGTTATGAGTTCTATTGTCCTTCGCGTACTCCTAGAGTTGTTGAAGCCAGAATTACAAAGTTTCTTGAGGAAGGTGGGAGTATTAAATCTCAAATTATACAGTGGGAGGAATCACGGGATCAAGAAGAATTGCCTATAAATACAAAGACAATGTCCAAGGTTTCATAACTTTTGAATCTTTTAATCTCCTTTTCTCTGAAAGAAAGACAAGTGCAATAAGGCTTCGAGTGAACAGTATGAGAAGTTGATAGCTGAAGGTCTGAGCCAGCTATTTGAAATCATGATTTGAAGCAAGGATTGAATAGTACTAGTGTTGGACAAACAATTAGAAGGAGCTATTTCGAGTCCTGTTGAGGATAAGAAAAGATCTTGTAATTGGTTTGTATTGTCATTTAAATACTGTAAGATGACAGGTTGGTTGTGAGCCTAAAATAATCACACGTAGTACTATTCTCTTGATGTATCACATTGAATGTCAAGGAAAAACTGGAGTAAGGGATATAGCCATATTTTAGCTATATACTCTAACCAGTATAAAAACTCCTTGTGTCCTTACATTACTACTTTCATTGTTTTTAATCCTATCGCTAATCAACTTTGACTAACAATAAACTAAAAGGAAGCAACATTACTGCAATAAGCTCAAAACAACATTGCTGTCTAACTAACCTTTGTTAGTTTAACAGTAAAGCTTTGGAAAAAAGACTATTCGCCCCCCCCTCTAGTTTCACAGCAAGCTATATTGGGAATTTCAATTGGTATCACAGCGAACCTTTCTACGTCTAACAACTCTAGGAAAGGAACTCTACTCTTTTAGCTTTCAAAGTAGTTACTAAAATCAGTTTTAAGGGTCATCCCATGTGATGCTCATCCCCCGCTCAAGGATCATAAGTTCAATCATTACAAGGCCAAAATGATGTTTCATTTTGACCAAGCCGATGAACGAATGAGAAAGACTGTTCTTGAAGGGAGATTCATCCCTATGGGTCCTGTTTTGGATCCAAACGATAAAGGAAAACTTGTTCCCAAAGAGGAAAAAGATTTCTCTGAGGAGGACAAGGAACTCATTCAAGTTGATAGACGAGCCTTAGGGATTATTATAAAATCCCTAGGCAGTGATATTCTTGAACAAGTCATACATTGTAAATTAGCAAAGCATAGGATTCCTTGATTCTGAGAAATGATGGCACGGATGAAATCCGTGAGAATAAGCTGAATCTTCACATTCAGCAATATGAGCTCTTGAAGATGAATGACATTGAGACTTTGACAGAGTTCTTTGACAGATTTAACATTTTTGTCAATCCTCTGAGGGATCTTGGGGAGAATATTTCTCCTCAAAAGGTTGAAGTTTCTAAGGTGTCTTACCCCTGACTGGGACACCAAGGTTACTGCCATAAGGGAGTCCAAGAAAATGGATCAAACCACCCTTTCTAACCTTTATGGTGTCCTGTTGACTTATAGCTTGGAGATTGAGCAGAGGAAGACCCAGGTGATGGACCAAAACAAGAAGCACATCTCCCACAAAGCTCAAATCAAAAGTTTGAAGGAAAGGGTTGCTACAGAAGAGTCTTATGACTCACAGTCAGAAACCTCAAGTGAGGAGTTGGCCATGCTGAGCAATATATTCAGAAAATACTTTAAAAAGAAGGGAAGGCCTAACAAAGACACCCCTACACCAAGAGACTCTGAGCTCACCTGCTATAACTGCAGTAAGGTGGGGCACTTTGCTGCCCAGTGAAGGAAACCTGTAAACAACCCTGCTACAAAGTAGAAACTAGAGCAGCAACCTCAAAGAAAGCCTTTTAGAAAGAAAAGACTATGGCTGAGTGATACTGAATCAGACGATGATGTAGCCTCAGAAGCCCCCTCCAGAGCACAGAAATCACTCATGTGCCTCATGCTCGAAACAGTGATGAGGTACATGAGCTTGACATTGACACTATCTCTAAAGAAGAGATAAAGGAACTCATTCTCGAACTCACTGAAATAACCTACAACTTGAATAGAAACTTCAAGGTTCTCATGGAGGAGAGAAATAGATTGAGAAATGAGCTTGCAGTAGCCAATGAAAGGGCTGCTAAAGTTGACAAGCTTGAACTCCATTCTCAAAGAGTCGAAGAGGAGCTCAAGGTTGCCCCTGAGCTTCTGGAAGTCACTGAAGCAGAGGTTATCAACCTCAAGAAAGAAAACAGAGACTTAAAGCTTCAGTTTGACAAATGGAATGAAGAAACAAGTGATTTCAAAAAAATACATTTTGTTCAAGCCAAGAATTCTACAGATGGTTTGGGCTCTAGCGGTAAGGTTGAGATTCCCCAAGAGTCTCAACCTGTCAAACCCTCTTTTGATAAGTTGATGGGGAAACCCAAGTTCAGGAAGAAAGAGATGTCCTCTTCTGCCAACCATTCTGGGTACCTTTCTATAAAAAGACAACAGAAGAGTTTCAACTGTGTTGCCTAAACAAAGCAAAAGAGTACTAAGAAGGTTAGAAGAGATGGCCCAAGTAGAAGAAAGGAATTTTGATTTTCCTCAAAACCTTCCTCTTTTATTTCTGTATATTATCCTCCCATAGAAGTATGATATCAGCCATTGCCACATCTAAGTTTGTGACCAATATTGATTCCATATCCTACTGTAACATGAAAAAGGTGATAATCAGCTACACCACCAATACAGCAGTGTGAACCCTTCTGCTCTGTTGAAAGAAGAAGAGGTCACAAGTCACAACACATAAGGCCAAAGATTGTGTGTCATAAATATGGAAAGGAAGATCATAAGACCTATCATTGCACTACCCTATCACCCAAGAAATCAACTTGGGTGTGGGTATCTAGACCACTTAGATAGGATCAAATCTTGGGGACCGATCATCTAACTGAAATATGTTGCAAGAGCATTATAATCTAACATGATATCCGAAAAATGGATGCTCAAGGCATATGACTGGAAGCAAGGCCTTACTGCCAGAATCCATAGAAGAAGATGGTCCCCAAGTAATCCTTGGTGACAGTAAGACAGGTAAGACTAAAGGCTATGAAAACCTTGGTACAGGTTCACTAGTCTTTAAACATGTAGCCTATATTGAAGGACTTGGTCATAACCTATTATCCATAAGTCAATTATGTAACAAGGATTATGAAATGAACTTCACCAAAGGCCTGTGTGAAATAAGACATCTTAAATCGAATGAGATTAAGCTGATTAGGATAAGACATAGCAATGTTTACATTGTGAATTTCATGAACTCTTCATCCAATGGTACCACTTGCTTTTACACAAATGAAGCAGAAAAGGCGCCATGGCTCTGACGCAAAAGACTGGCACATTTAAATTTCAAAAATCTTGCAAAACTTACCTCTCAGGATTTATTTAGAGGCTTGCCAAAAGTTAAGTTTTGTAAGGTCAAGCTATGTGCCTCTTGCCAACATGGCAAGTAAACAAAGATAAGCTTTAAAAGCATCTATACTAATCAAATGGGAAAGGTGCTAGACCTGCTACGCATGGAACTTTGTGGTCCAATAGAGGTTGAAAATCTAAGTAGGAAGAAATACACATTCTTCATTGTAGATGATTACTCTAGTTACACATGGGTATTCTTTCTACACAAGAAAAGTGACACATGTGATGTGTTAACAAGATATCTTAGACAAATTTCAACCAAAAAAGGTCTAGAAAATGTTACGAAGTGATCATGGAACTGAGTTTGATCAATATGGTTTTGATCAGTATTGCAATGACCATGGGATTAGTCATAATTTTTCTGCACCTAGAACCCACAACAAAATAGGGTTACAGAAAGGGAGAATAGGACCCTAATAGAAGCTGTTAGAATAATGTTGCATGACTCTAACTTAACTAAATGTTATTGGGCCGAAGCAGTAAACACAACATGTTATGCTCTAAATAGATGCCTTATTAATAAACTGTACAACAAAACTTCTTATGGGCTCTATAAAGGAAAGACTCTATCCATAAGCCACTTTCACATTTTTGGGTGCAAATGTTTTATTCATATAAATGATAAAGTAAACAATGGAAAGTTTGGGTCAAAAGTTGATGATGGAGTCTTTCTAGGCTACTCTTCTGTCAGTAAAGCTTTTAGAATACTGAACCTTAGAACTAATGTAATTGAGAAAACTATTCATGTCTCTTTTGATGAGTCTTACCATGCAGACAAGCAAGATGACATTCATGAAAATACAGTAATGTATGTTGACAAGAGTGATGAACAGGACAAAGAAGAACAACATACAACAAAGAAAGCTGTAGAAGAGTCACCTGCAGTAGGGCCTTAACAAAATACAGAAGAGTTGCATGCAGAAGAGCAAATGCCAGCTGAGTATGATGCAAGAAAGAGAAGATAATGGACAAAATCATCCAGCTGAGTACATCATAGGTGATGCAAATGATCCAGTAAGAACTAGGAGGGCTACTGTAGTACAATGCCTTTCTGCATGCTTCATATTTTTAAATCGAACCTATGAAGATTAAAGAAACTTTCAAGGATTATGACTAGATTAATGCCATGCAAGAGGAGCTCAATGAGTTTAAGGGAAATGAGGTATGATATTTAGTTACTAAACCTAAGAATTACCCTGTTATAGGCTGCAAGTGGGTTTTTAGAAACAAAGGTGATGAAAATGGTACTATAATCAGGAACAAGGCTAGACTTGTTGCCAAGGGATACTCACACGAGGAAGGTATCAATTTTTTGATGAAACCTTTGCTCCTGTGGGTAGACTTGAAGTCATAAGAATGTTCTTAGTATATGCTGCCTATATGGACTTTAAGGTATATCAAATGGATGCTAAAAGTGCATTCCTAAATGGAAAATTACATGAAGAGATATATATAGAACAACCACCTGGTCTTGAGGATTATAAGTATCCAGAACATGTCTACAGGCTTGACAAGGCCCTTTATGGATTGAAACAAGCTCCAAGAGCGTGGTATGAAATCTTGTCAAGTTTTCTCATTGATCATGGCTTTAAGAGAGGAAAAGTAGACAAAACCCTTTTTATCAAGCATCACAAGGATCATATTTTATTGGTCCAAATTTATTTTGATGATATTAATTTTCGAAGTATTGATGAGAAATCATGTGATAGATTTTCTAAGCTCATGACATCTACAAGTCATGACGTAGCTTGCTATGAGACTAGAGGGGTAGGGTGAATAGTCTCTCTTTCGAACCTTACGGTCAAATTAACAAAAGTTAGTTGGACAGTAGAGTTGTTTTTTATCGTACTGCACAAATACGGAACTTTACTACAATAACACTAGTACCTTTTAGTTTATTATTGGTCGAAGTTGATTGGCAATAGGGTTAAAGGTAATGAAAGCAGTAACATGAAAAAAAAAAAAGATTTTTATACTGGTTAGAGTATATAGCTAAAATACGGCTATATCTCTTTCTCCAATCTTCCCTTGATTATCAGTATGATAAATCACGATGATAGCTCTACCTGTGATTGTTTTAGGCTCACAATTAACCAGTCACTTTACAATGTCTAAATGACAATACAAACCGATTACAAGATCTTTTCTTTTCCTCAACACGACTTAAAATAGCCACTTGAAATCGTTTGTCTAACACTAGTGATATTCAACTCTGCTTTCAATAACTGGTTCAGATCTTTAGCTATCAACTTCTTTCTCAGCTCACTTGAAGCCTTATCGCACTTGTCTTTCAGAGCAAAGGAGATTCAGCAATTTCAAGGTTACGAAATCTTGGGCATTGCCCCTATATTTATAAGTAATCCCAAATTTGTAGCCATTGTTGAACTCGTCCTTTCTCAAAAATGTCATTTTCATGCCGCCCTGAAACCATATTCACAGACACGTGACCTTTGACGTTCATGCAGAGAAGCTGACACAGAACAAAAAGACAACCCGTGAACTTTGACTTCATCTGGACCCTTCGTAGAACTCGGTCTTGTTGCTTCTCAACCTTGTTGCAGTAACCTCACAGAAGCAATTCAGGATCAACCTGTCCTTCATCTGGACCCTTTTATTGAACATAGCCTTACTGTCCTTCAGCCTTGTTACAATAACCTTCTTCAACCAGAAGCAATCCAGGATCAATAATTCGTTACTGCAAAAGCCCAAATGCCCAATCCTTACTCATGACCTCAATGCCGCTAGCCTTGCTATATTCCTTTGTACCAGTCTTACTGTGTTCCTTTTTGAACCAGGCTTGTTATATTCTTTTCTGAACCATCCTTACTGCACACCCATTGTAGGCTTATTTTTCAAGCAGACCAGTCTCAGCCTTAGTACATACTTGGACATTCTAAGACTAGAGTTTGCCTATCACTCAATTTCTATACATCATGGGTTTGAATCAATAATCTTTCCCAAAATTGATGATAGCAAGCTCTATCTAAATAACAAGAAGACAAACTCATAATCCTTCATATTCATTTAAGAATAATCTTTGGAAAAAAAATGCAAAAGTTTAAGACATTCATATTAGCTCAGTACTCTATTGCTTCTGTCTCTCTGGAGTAATAGGATCATTATTGTTACTCCCCCTTAGCACTTGTTGTTGGTCTCTCCTCCTATTTGCTTTCATCAATCAAGGGATGGTGTACAGCAGACTCTTCCCCTTAGCAGGTGCAATATTGTTTGAACCTTTCTGTAATAGTGATGTGTCTGCAAATCATCCATGTATTCCTTCCAGCATCCCCCTATAAGCCTTGCAAAAAGAAACTCCAAAGTCACAGACATGTTACTTTTATAGCATCCTGCATCTCCTCCTTTGAGAATCTTGACTCGTTGTTCAGCTCTTCAACATTCTCCTTTTTGCTTAGTCATATTTGTAAATGCCCCAGGCATAAGAGTTTATGCCAAGTTCCCCTAGTTGACCATTACTGTTGTCAAATTCCTCATCATGAGCATTATGCATTTGTAAGTTTCATGCTTGACAACAGCTCCAGGTATGAAAGACTTGTTATATCCCATAGGATTTCCATATTTAGCACTTGAACTTGATCTCTTCGAATGATTCCATTCAGCAAAAGACAGCTTGTAGGGTAATCTGAAGGTTAAAGGAAGTAAAGAATGTTGTATGTAGGGCATGTTTCCTTTGCTCCAGATATTTGGTAGATCATTTATCCAATTAAGAGTCTGTCTTGGCATTCCATGTTTTTGATCTCCTCCTTTTCGTCCATGACTTTGGAAGTAGAGAGTAGTCCTTTGTGTCCCAAACTGAGATCCAATCTTGCAAAGGAGAAAAGGTTTACGATTGGTTTGATATCATCTTCAACAGGATTAGGTGATTGAAAACCTGGAATGGACCCAATCTGAAACTTGGTTCCAAATGAGTGAGATGACATATTACGAGTTGGGAGAGTTTGGGAAATTTTAGGGTTGGAAAGTGTTGTAGTAGGGTAATTGTGAAGAGTGGTAACCCTGCTGAGTCCCTATTTATAGATAAATAATGTAACTTGTATTGGAAGATGAAACAGTTGGACGTGATGTATGGCCATAAAATTGCCGTTATAGGAAAGCAGCGTAATTATGATGTGACCATTCAGCACATTGGTTCCATGTATCTTACTGCAGTAGGGTTAGCAAGGTAGCTGTCCAAGTATTACTGCAGTAAGGTTTGAACCTTTCTGCAGTAGCCTAATGCCTTGTTCACAAAAGCATGTAATCTCAGAGATGATTGCTTTAGGCATTTAGGTCTATCATACCTAATTCTCCCCTAAAGTAAACAAATTGAGACTCATCTAAGGGTTTTGTCTGTAACTTGATTGTCAGTTGGAATAAATTTTAGTTTCACATTATCCTTCTATACATGATCTCTAATAAAATGGTATCTTATATCTATATGTTTTATCCTAAAGTGAAACACAGGATTTTCAGATATTGCAATTGAAGAAGTGTTATCACAATGGATAGGAGTTCTAGAGATGCTTAGCCCATAGTCAAGAAGTTGTGACTTCATCCACAGGATCTATGCAACACAGCTTGCTATAGCAAAGTATTCCGCTTCTGTAGTAGAGGTTGACACAGTTGACTATTTCTTACTGAACCATGACACCAATCTTGAACCAAGGAATTGGCATGATCCACTTGTACTCTTCCTGTCTATTCTGCAACCTACAAAGTCAGCATCTGAGAAACCCATTAGTCCTAACCCAGATTCCTTAGGATACCACAACCCTAAGTCAAGAGTACCTTTGAGATATCTCAGGATTCTCTTGACTATAATAAGGTGTGATTCCTTAGGAATGGATAGATACCTGGCACATATACACAGAGTATAGGATATCATGCCTACTGTAGAAGGTACAGCAAAGAGCTATGATGCCCCTGTATAGCTTCTGGTCAACTAATTCTCCAGGCTCATCCTTGTCTATTCTGATTGTTGAGCTCATTGGAGTCTACATTGTTGAGACATTCTCCAAACCAAACTTTTTGATCATATTCTTAAGGTACTTAGATTGGCTTATGAAAGCGCTTTTATCACATTGCTGCACTTGAAGACCCAGGAAGTACCTGAATTCACCCATGAGACTCATCTGAAACTTAGATGTCATGAGCTTGGCAAATATATCATATTCTCCAAACCAAACTTTTTGATCATATTCTTAAGGTACTTAGATTGGCTTATGAAAGCGCTTTTGTCAGATTGCTGCACTTGAAGACCCAGGAAGTACCTGAATTCACCCATGAGACTAATCTGAAACTTAGATGTCATGAGCTTGGAAAATATATCACATAATTTCTTATCAGTACTTTCAAAATTGATATCATCAACATAGATTTGGACAATAAAATATGATCCTTGTGATTCTTGATGAAAAAGTTTGTTTATACTTTTTCTCTCTTAAAGCCGTGATCAATGAGAAAACTTGACAGGGTTTCACACTAAGCTCTTGGAGCTTGTTTCAGTCCATAAAAGACCTTGTCAAGCCTATAGACATATTCTGAATACTTATCGTTCTCAAAGCCAGGTGGTAGTTTCACATATACCTCTTCATGTAATTTTTCATTTAGGAATGCACTTTTAACATCCATTTGATATACCTTAAAGTCCATATATGCAACATATGCTAAGAACATCCTTATGGCTTCAAGTCTAGCCACATGAGCGAAGGTTTCATCGAAATTAATACCTTCCTCCTGTGAGTGTCCCTTGGCAACAAGTCTAGCCTTCTTTCTGATTATAGTCCTATTTTCATCACTTTTGTTTCTAAAGACCCATTTTCACCCTACAACAGGACAATCCTTAGGTCTTGGAACTAGATGCCATACTTCATTTCTCTTAAATTCATTGAGTTCCTCTTACATGGCATTGATCCAGTCACTATCCTTAAGAGCTTTTTCAGTCTTATTAGGCTCTACCTCTGAGATGAAGCATGCAGAAAGGCATTCCTCAGCAGTAGCCCTTCTGGTCCTTATTGGATCATTTGCATTACCTATAATGTTCTCAGGTGGATGATCTTCTATCCATTGTTTCCTTTTTTTATCCATCATCCACAGCTTGTTGTTGAGACTCTGCTGTAGGTAACTCTTCTGCATCCTATTGAGGTACTACTGTAGGAGGCTCTTCTGTGGTTTCCTTTGTTGTGTGCTACTCTTTTGCAATCTGTTCAACATTTGCATCAACATATACTACTGCATTGTCCTCATTACTTTTCTATGTATCTGCAGGGTCAGACTCACCAAAGGATATATAAATAGTTTCTTCAATTGTGTCAGTTCTTAGATTTAACACTCTAAAAGCCTCATTGACAAAAGAGTATCCTAGAAAAATCCCATCATCTACTTTTGACCCAAACTTTTCAATATAGACTTTCTCATAAATATGAATATACCATCTACATCCAAAGACATGAAAATAGCTTATAGAAGGGACCTTTCCCTTATACAGCTCATATGGAGTCTTGTTGTATAATTTGTGTACAAGACATCTATTTAGAACATAGGCTATATTTACTGCCTCAGCGATATAACGTCTTGTTAATTTAGAGTCATGCAGCATTATCCTAGCAACTTTTATTAGGGTCTTATTCTTCCTTTTTGTGACCCTATTTTATTGTGGGGGTTCTAGGTACAGAAAATTATGTCTAAGTCCATGGTCATTACAATACTGATCAAAACCATACTAGTCAAACTCAATTCCGTGATCACTTCGTATTGTAACAACTTCTAGACCTTTTTTCGATTGAAATTTGTCTAAGATGTCTTGTTAACACATCACATGTGTCACTTTTCTTGTGTAGGAAGAATACCCACGTGTATCTAGAGTAATAATCTACAATGACTAATGTGTATTTCTTCCTACTTAGACTTTCAACCTCTACTGGCCCAAAAATATCCATGTACAACACCTCTAACACCCTTAATGTTTGATCAGTATTGATGCTTTTAAAGTTTGTCTTTGTTTGCTTGCCATGTTGGCAAGAGGCACATAGTTTGTCCTTACAAAACTTAACTTTTGGCAAGCCTCTAACTAGATCCTGAGAGGCAAGTTTTGAAAGGTTTATAAAAGTTAAATGTGTCAGTCTCCTATGCCAGAGCCATGGTGTCTTTTCTGTTTCATTTGTGTAAAAGCAAGAGGTGTCATTGGGTGAAGAGTTCATGAAATCCACAATGTAAACATTGCCTTGTCTTCTCCCAATCAGCTTGAGCTCATTCAATTTGAGGTCCCTTACTTCACACAGGTCTTTGGTGAAGTTTGCATTATAACGGTTGTCACATAATTGACTTATGGACAATTGATTATGATCGAGCCCTTCAACATAGGCCGTATGCTTAAAAACTAGTGAATTTGTACCAAGGGTTCTACAACCTTTAGTCTTACTTGCCGTACTATCACCAAAGATTACTTGGTGACCATCTTCTTCTATGAAGTCTGATAGTAAGGCCTTGCATTCGGTCTTTATCCAGATACAATGTTAAATTATAAAGCTCCTCATCACTGTTTCGTGCCATGAGGCACATGAGTGACATTTGAGTTCTGGAGGAGGCTTCAGAGCTATATCATTATCATCTTGACTCTGTGCCACTTCACATTTTTGCTGCTAGAGCCTTTTCTGAAGGACTTTCTTTGAGGTTGCTGCTCTGATTTGTTCTTTGCAGCAGGGTTGTTTGCAGGTTTCTGCACTGAGCAACAAAGTGTCCTACCTTACCGTTGTTGTAGCATGTGAGCTCAGAGTCCTTTGGTGCAGAGGAGTCTTTGTTGGGCCTTCCTATTTGTTGGAAATATTTTGTGAATCGTTTGCTCAGCATGGCCAACTCCTCACTTGAGGCTTCTGACCATGAGTAATAAGACTCTTCTGTAACAACCCTTTCCTTTGAGCTTCTGATTTAAGTTTTGAAGGAGATGTGCTTTTTATTTTGGTCCATCACTTGAGTCTTCCTCTGCTCGATCTCCAAGCTGTAATTCAACAGGACACCATAGAGGTTAGAAAGAGGTCCATTTTTCTAGACTCCTTTATTGCTGCAACCTTGGTGTCCCACTCAGGGGTAAGACACCTCATAAACTTCAAGTTAACCTTTTGAGGAGAAATATTCTCCTTAAGGTCCCTCAGAATATTTACAAGAATGTTGAATCTGTCAAAGAACTCTATCAACGTCTCATTGTAATTCATCTTTATAAGCTCATATTGTTGAACATCAAGATTCAGCTTGTTCTCACGGATTTCATCCGTGTCATCATTTCTCATAATCAAGGTGATGTGTATGAAATCACACATCATTTCGTTATTCTAAACGTTTGTTTTATTCTTTTTGTATTATCTAAATTATATTTTTAGTGTCGTTTTGTCTTAAAATGTTGGTACTGCTATCCTTTGATGTTTTATAGCAGATTAGCTTGGAATTTGAAGTAAAAATGAAGAAGAATGAAGAGAATGGCAATCCACGAACTCGAAAAGTCACATTTCATGTTTCATCGCCATTGCACGTGCTTCGAGTGTTTTTATGGCAATCTCTCACCATGTTTAGCTAGATTAATCTGTTTAGATGACATGTATAGGTTTTGGGAATTTTTGGATGTTTTTTGGTATTTTTAGTTTTAGTTTTAGGATAACAGGTCCCACTGTCGCGGGCACGACAGCCTGTCGCGGGCAAGACCCTGTCGCGGGCGCGACACCTGCCGTCGCGGGCGCGACACCTGCCGTCGCGGGCGCGACACCTGCCGTCGCGGGCG
>JAOVYX010019904.1:0-78979 GCA_035668315.1 Drosera spatulata
CAACATCTACAACGCTTGTATAATGAATGTATAAAACTTTGCTACTTTGTTGCTTTCTTGTTAATATCAAACCTTTCGCTAGTTTCACATATAACAGATAGTAATAAAGTGTCATCGTCGATACTATTTATTTAATAACAACAAATTAAACTTTTATCTCAGTGAGATTGACATTAATAGATGTTGTGCGCTCATTGATTAAAGTAGGCCAGTGCTGTATTCTTTTCTTTCCACTAAAATACAGCAATTTTTTGCTGCTCACTGTTGACTCTACTTCATTATAGGGTTATCTCGTATATGGTGCTCCTTCTACTCCCGGAGAATGGCTCGCCATGATTAACAAGGTAACAAAAGCTAGCTAGTCTACTAATGGCTGTCAAGTCTAAGATTCTGCTATGAACAAGATTTTGACAGTAAACCTGATCAGTGAAGCACCTATTTATCGACGCATTGTCTGTTACTGAGCACCTAGTATTGGAGCTTAGGAGAGCCTTGAATTCCCTCTTTTTTGGCACCGATTATTGTAACCAAAGAGATTTGTCCTGACTTAGCTTCATTCCGCCTATAAATTAGTGCGTGTAGAGGAGATGATCTACACACTATAGATACATCAAAAACTATCTCTTGTAATCTTCATCTCAAATAGTGATTCTTCGTTGATTGTGGTGGCCATGGTTTTTTTCTCCCGGTTCTCGGGTTTTCCACGTAAAAATCTATTGTCTCTCTTTGTGTTTGTGTTTGTGTGCGATTCGATTCTAACACACGATCGTCTCAAATTTAGGCAACGATTAACGTGGGAGGAACTGTCGTGAACGCACAAGAGATTGAGCATTGCATTCTTGGGAAGTCTTCATCATTCATCTCAAAGGAGGTAGAACACTTTGTCCAAGTTGTGTATTAGGAACGGCTTCACTTAGATATTCACACTATTCTGATCATACAGTTTCTTTGTTCCGGAATGGGAAATTTTTTCCCCGGAATGGGAAACGTGATGAAGAGATTTTCATACAGTTTTTTTGTTAGCAGATTGATGACAAATATTTCAGAGAAGCTGGCATCCGCAAACTTTACGGGCTTCAATCTTTGAATCCCAACGCCATTTTCGTTTTGAGCACTGGAAGTCGCTCTTCTCCTGCGGTAAGATTAATTCAGTTACACATCGTCTACTCACATTATTCAGCATAACCAACTCAATGCCTACTATTTCTGATTTTTAAATTGATTCGGATCGTTGCTTATTTATACTTGCATTTTGTACAGCGGCATTTTATTGTTCCGTAGCTCAAGATGTCAAAACTATTGAGACAAAAAACACTGCATGAAATGAGGGCTGGGTTTTGGATAAAGTTGCTAAACATGATATCCTGAATGAGGGTGACTAGAGATCACAAGCTTGAATCTTGTCATCCCAAATACTACGTTTCTAGTATGAGGTGAACCAGTACTACTATTCGTGCTTCAAACCCAATAAGGGATATTCACATGGAAAAACGTGTTAATCGTTAAGATATAAATGATATCTATGGACTTTTTATTTTATCACAGTCATCATAGCCATTTGGTATGGTTGGCTCTTCAACAAGTTTGCTCGAATGATACAGGTGCGAGTTTATACAGCGGAAGGTGTTATGACTGAGTTAGAGCGATCAAAGATAGAATACCTTCAAGCATCAATAACCGTAACCACGACAAAGAAGATCCTGATTCCTGAACTTTTACTACAAAACTCATACGAGTTCGCGAAAGACTTGAATTCTTTAGTCAAGTGGGTTTACCATCAGCTCCCGACATCTGGTTCCCTGAGAAAAACAATGGCAGATTGCTTCAGGAAACATAGCAGCGCCACAGCTGACAAGTTACCGCATGAGCCTGAGTTTCAGTATCTGTTGCCTGCATAAGCTTTGGTTCTATTTTGGATTCAGTTGAAGCAGTATAATTCAGGTGCAGAACATTGAAGGGATAAGCTTGCTGCACCATTCTTGATTTTTGTTTTCCCATGTTGTAGATACTAGAAAATATGATACGAGTTTGAAACCGCAGTGAAACTTGACGATCAGTAAACCTACAATACATAATCACGTCTATTGCAAGAGTCAGCTATTGCGAGTTTGAAACCGCTGTGAAACTTGATGAGTAAACCTTACACCTTACAGTACATAATCACATCTATTGCAATAATCGTCTATTGATGGTTGTTGGTGATCTTGCTTGCAGAATAATGTTGTTAGTCACAATTTTTGTTCCTCTATAAAGTCAGTAGGCGAAGCAAGTACTATGGACAGAGGAATAATAGGATATCGTAAATTAGAAATGAGGATGCTAAACTTATATACGTTCCGAATGAGATTCATTCTCTTTTGGCAGTGCTGAATGGAAGTATAGAATATTTTTTCATATATTCTTTTTACACATTGCTATCTTCATATTGCTTTCAGGTATACATGCAGTAGATAACAAGCCAGTCTTCATCCACAAGGTTACATACAGATGATTACATCGTAACGTCAAGAAACAAGCACTGCTGTAAATAGGGTCGTAGAGAGCCCAGTAGGTGTTCACACTACACCACCACCCGGAGAGTTGTTGAACTCCGACCTGGACATTTGGCGGTGATCATTTGCATTGGCTGCTGGAGTAACGTCTTTATGACTATACTCCAGCGCCATGCGGCCTTGATGATTTTCTTTGTGCTCCATTAGGAGGACTTGCCTATTAGAAGCCAAGCAGATGCCTGCTATCATCAGGATTATCATGAGCTCTTGGATCCCGATCCTCGCCAAATTTTTCCTGAACATGAAGCCTTCAGTTACATATTCGAAAATAGAACAAGAATTTCAATTCTTGAGAAGTGAAGTCAGATTACCAGTTCAGAATAACAGGTGAAAGTGGTCTCCATATAATTGGCAATTTCTAACCATATATAATTGGTGATCGTAAGCAAACCCAGGAATAGTAAAATTTTTGGATTATTCAAGTTCATCCAGATCATCATCCAGATTTCTTGTCCACAATTCTGTAGTAAATGAATGATTAATCTGAACTTGATGAACATAATCTATAAGAATATACTCCGTACCATCTCACATTCTCACCTAGATTTATTTTTTGCAGTTTTGATGCATCGAAAGTCACAAATGTCAGACAGATCAAACTATAGAAACTAGGTCCATATATGAATGCCCTCAACCATGTTATGAGCCTGATAAGAACTCTGCAAGTCGAAACACAACTAAACTTAAATTGGAAGGGCTAGAGAATGCAACTAACCCTCTCGGAAACATCACCGGGTGCATGATATGGATGCCGACTAAATCAAATTGTATTTTCTCTAGAAGACTAGGAGCAGCTTCCCTCTCCAGGAAGTGTCGAAGAGTGTGGGATGCAATTCACAAGAGGATCACGAGGCTATTTATAATGCAGGATCGAGGCAGCGAACAATAGATGCGCGTAGCAATGATGGATGTTAGGGTGACAAAGCGAGGCAACATGAAGTGGGCTGCCTATGTCACGGCCACCGGAAACAGTAGATCAAGTGGTTGGAAAAGATGCTATCAAATCACTGCTCCTAAGCAACAGCTTATCTGAATAAAACCGCTGCAAGGTAATCATTGGCCGTGTTAAGTGCAGATCCTTAAAAGGATTTTCTGAAGTTTCTTACATTTTGGAAGTTGCACGGAAACCTTTTCGTGTCCACAGAACAGTGAATTGTCAATCCATGTTGGACTGTTTCAGTAGAGGCCCGGACTTGGATCAAAACCAGGTATATGAGCTCGCTTTTGGAGTTATGCCTGCAAAGCTGATCTACTGAAATTGAACAAGATGCCTAGAGTCTAGAGTTAAACCATCTTTCTGCTACTGCTAGCAGCTCCAGGCTTGCCCTTGTGCTGCTCTCTTCAACATCTCTGTTTTTTTTTTTCCCAATCCTTGTGTGCACCGTACCTGCTACAAATGTCACGCTGGATAGGAAGCTCTAAGGAAACATCTCGAGCAAGGAAGTAGCGATACCACGCCGAAGAAGCAAGTTGCATCAACGAATTAGAGGATGTAACAGGAAAAGAGCTTTTAAGACAGGGTATGTGTACCATGATGATATCATCCATGAGTATCGCGCTGAATCAAAAGAATTGACATGACTCCATCACAACCACCTGAGTCACGCACAAATGATGCCGCGTAACGTCCAAAATCTTTAAAGATCCATCTTTCTACAAGTAGGAGATCCGTTCTAGAAAGAACGTGAAGCATCTATAATTTGGCAAGATCTCATCCTACAGATGCTGTTGTCTAAGTTGCAAGGAAGCACCTCTAGCTGTAGATGATATTTGGCTCAAAAAACATGACTACCTGGAGGGGGAAACCTCGGCTGATCACTGATGGTTAAAGACTCCCTCATCCTCGTTGCCGTCAACTCCACTTCATCCATATATGCTAGGCACTGATCTTAACATGAAAGGCTCAATTTAACAACCTGCTAGAACACCACGTTTCAATCCAGAAGCACCCATTCTCCTGGACGCGTTGAGTTAAAACTCAAACAAAAACTGGAAGTAGCAAGGGATTGCTACAGACAATTATGGATCAAACTTAGCTCCCTACCGTCAATAACAAAATAGAGCGAATCCAACCATCAGAATCGATCTCTTCACTGTTATAAACTGATTCAGTTCCAGAATTCAACCGCTGCATACATGCTCATAACTTATAAAATAAAAACAGAAACTCTTGGGCATCTTTGGTGGGAAAAGAGTTCTATTTCTTCACCAACTCAAATAAAAGATAAAAGCTGGGAAGGTTACACATAGAGTGACAAGCAATGAGCAGATGATCTGCTCGCATTTTTTATCATTCAGCAGCTCCACCAATCGCGAGTACAATTTCTCTTTTCCTGTTTGACTCGAATCATGAGGTCGATGCTTCAAGTTTTGCTCCTATGGCAACCCACAATGGATGGCATTCCAATTCCGCTTGATCTCCTTCTGCACTAATCGTCATATTGAGTCTCCATCTTTGCTGTTGGACCTTCTAGTCCTCATCATCTATGGCAGTCATAACCTCACCAGCCTTGGCTTTGGGATAATGCCATTGCATTGTCTTCCGCGGTTCATGGAACAAGACAATAATGTAGGGGTCTCTTGAATTAGGTGCCTTTGGACCCAGCTGCATTTGCTCCTAGAAGATATTCTAGCTGCCCTGTCTACTGTATGTCCCTTGCCTCATCGAGCTGATGTCTATGCTCTGACTTCTCGCTGGCAACCGAGTGTCAGATGAGCACCAAGTTTTATCATCAAACCAATGATCTATTCAGTAGAACTGCATGAATTATTACTTCAGTACAAACAACAATCTCACTTTCACCTTTTGCAATGACAACCAGTTCACAAGAAGTTACCTCATTCCCATTGTCGGTAGTGGTTTAAGTTCCATCTCCACGCAGTAGGAACAGGAGCAGCAAGTTTCGGCATGAGGGCATGGTTCTTTGCCCACTGGCACTTGGTAAGTCTGCCCTTACGGGATACATCATGCATGTACATGCCATATTGGGCAGGCAATAGAGACTCTGGATACTCCATACTCCAAGCGGTTTATCATCACCCAACAAAGATCTTGCACTATAGAGTGTATAGCAAACACTTCCCACTTGGTCGAAGGAAAAAGCCCATAATACAGGCAGTACACTATACTCATTTTCACCGAGTCCCAAAAATGGCATTATTAAGTTGCAACAGAATGCACAAGTGGTCGAGAAGTCATGTATCATATTATTCAAACGGCTAAATTAAATCATCAAAGCAGAGAGATCAGAACTTTGAAGATCAAAGATATACTCCATTAATCAACAGAAGAATACAACTTTATATCATGAGATAAAATTTCTACATTACAACTTACCAGCTAACAAATAGCATAAAACATGCAAAATACACATAATACGTGGAGATAAAAGTTTGTAAGGACAAAAAGTGGCAGAAATATTTCATCAGTCTACCAGAATTATAAGCTCAGGTTTCCCCTGCCACCACAGGTTCTACAGGATCAGGCGGCAGAACACTTTGTGCAGTAGCTCCATTTCTTCGGAAGCCTATAGAAAGAAATAGATAAACATGAACTTGTTTCAGAGTCCAACCAAACCAAGAAGGGAAAAATTAAAAAGGGAGAAAAGCATTGTTAATATGAAACATATTCACCCTGCTGTATATCGAGTAGCCGCATTCTTGGCAGTCAGCCGAGCTTTCTCAGCACTTTCTTCGGACTTTCTCTTCAGTGTGAATCCCTCTCCCTTGCACTCTGAGCATATACCAGTACCATTGCAGTCTTCACAAACTTTCAGCAGTACCTGACTTCATTCAGTTGCAAGTGTGGTTCAGCAAAGATTAAGAAACCAAAAGAAATGGATTCGGGGCATTCGAGATAGTCTAAAGGAGAAATCTAATTCCAAGATAAAAAAAGAAAAAAAGAAAAAGAATGATCATCAGTGAGAAATAGAAGATAAATTTCAGGAACAATATCCAGAATATCAGAAGAAATAATGAAACCAAGGCATCAGTTTTGCTTGATAGGACCCCCATGCTTCAATGCTATGACTTGACAAGAGAACCCCGTTAAGTTTCATAGAGTGAATGTGTGTTTGCGCACGGGATAAATATATAGACAACACAGACAAGCTAAGGAGAAGTAGGCATTCATACCTCTGTCTCGACAGAAGTCTTGGATCTTTGCCTCAGAAAAACAGCTGCTGCTCCAACAACCGTCATCGCTATTCCTACAGAAGCAGCAGTTTCTGGCAGTGATGAAGTGATTACCGAGATTTTCCTTTGCATCAATGGTAGGTTCATATAACTTGTATCTCTGACTCTCACTTTCGTGTCCCTGCTACCTTCATGAGGCAAAAGAAAATTTCCAAATACATATCAAGCCAACCAAAATTGAGCTGAGAATTGAATGAAGTTTAATAGTCATCGAATTGGAAATCGGAAAAACTTCCATGAAACATATTTCTGCACCACATATCACAGACTATTCGTTCCTAGAAAGGACGGATGGAAAAAAAAGAAGAAAAAGGGCAAAGTGCTACACTGAGTATAAGGACCTTGCATTTGCATGAATATCACATACTTCATTAAAATGGAATCCGAAAACGCTCCCTTAGGTATCATCTTGACGATAACAGAAACCCATTCTCTTACAATCTCAAGAGCCATTGGAACACGTAAAACAAAAAAAAAAAAAAAAATCTGATTCAAGCCTTTTGCCTGATTAGTTTCTTTAAACATAGATATGGCGCAATTACTATTTAGTCCAAAGTTTCGTGATTGCTCTATCCTCCATGGATCAAATCCTAACTCAGTCATATCTATTTCACTGAAGTCCCAACTAGATCAGCTTCAGGAAGTCCTACTCTAAAACACGCACTCCTACTTGGCCATTCAACTACAAGCATATACAATGAAAAGCGTCTTCTACGAATCCGAATATGAGCATATGGCACAAAGATTACTTCAGAAAAAATGATCCACATAGCTTCAAGAGCTAAACTATCTAGAAGATACCGTTACATCCGACCGATAATTTGACACCAATTACGAACAAACTATGTAGTTCAGCATTCATACTACCTACGTAGGAAGCTCCTACAACCATGGTCTCACAGATCCCCTAGAAACTATATCATCGCGCATCACACAGGAATGAGATCACATTACCATAAACGAGACGAGCTTATCATCGGAAGATTACCCTAAGCATCATGATTCCAAGGGACATGTAGGACACAGTGCTCAGGTCCCAACCACAAGCAAATGGAAGAATTCGATTACTCAATGAACAAATAGTTAACGTAAAGCAGTGCCGAAACTTGAAGCCCTCAACAGAGTTCACACACAGAATCTCACCCAATTACATCGAGTGCTTAAATTATCTTCATGTGCAACGAATCAATTTCCAAAACAATCCAACAAAAATTAACACGAAGAAGCAATATAGAAATCGAAACAAGGAGTAAAATCGAATTGAATAGGATGAGGATGAGGTTTAGGGTTTTGAGAGGGCTGATCTTGTGGGAATGAGAATGGGAGGGATGATGGCATGGTTTTGAATGCTGCAAACTCCACCATGGTGAGTGTGATTCGCGGTTGTCGCTCGCTTTTCCTTACTTGATGATACACACAGCACAATGTGAGGGGGAAAACACCCGAAGGGGATAAACGTACCAAACACCAGAAGGGGCAAGGAAAAATAGACCCGGAAAAAAAGTGCATCATGTTTGGACAACCGATGAACTTTTCAATGGTGAGGTATCTACTTGGTGTAGTTTTGCGATCCGTATATTTGAGGTACAAACAGCGCTCACATAGTCGTAAGTTCGTAACTATTTAAAGCGGTGTCATTTTGATTGTTTTAATATATTTTTGAATAAATTATATATACGATTGAGTGTAATGTTATAAACTCAGGCTTTGATTTAAAAACCGTTCTTTTATATCCATATAAATATGTTGTTCATCATTAACGTTATCTAAAATTGAATCTTGGAATGAGTCACACCTGATACTTGATTATAAGATATATTATAACGTCGCATTATAATCTACGAACTTATCTTTCCAAATAAATACCGTGAAATTGCTTATTATTAACCTCATGTAACAACACCGCCATAACTTATACTAACATCTTACAAGATCCCACGTATCACAAACACATCTTATACTAACATCTTATAAGATCCCACGTATCACAAACACATTTCCATACCCCTTTTATTTCTTCATTTATTAAAGAATTAACTTTCCCCTTTCCCGTTGTCTAGGTACTGTACTCTCCTGCACGCAAAAAATTACAGCCTAGCCTAGCCTGAACCCGGTTCACCCACAATCCCTCCCTATAAATACCACCAATCCCCACCCCTCTCCTCTCCCCACTCTACCCCTCCTCTGCATCACCTCATTCACTCTCCACCACCAATACCAACACTCACAGAGTCACCATTGCAGCCATGGGCGAGGTAACGTCCTCAATCTCTCCTCATCCTCTCAACGTATCTAATCGATTCCTCTCATCTCATCGTTGTTGACGTTGTTGGTGTTTGATTGTAGGAGGAGGAGAAGGAGGATCAGCAACAACAACACGAGGAAGGATCGCCGAAGAGCAGCGACGATGACAACGGGAACGGAAACGGAAAGGGAAACAAGAAGAGTGGCGGCGGCGGTGGAGGAAACAACAATGGACAGAAGAAGAAGGGGGGCGGAGGAGGAGGAGGTGGTGCTGGAGAGGAGAAGAAGTCGATTACGATCGTCCTGAGATCCGATTTCCACTGCCTCGGTTGCTCCATTCGCCTCAAGAAATCCATCCTCGCCTTCCCTGGTACGGTCACTTGTTTTCTGATGAATCGATTTCCATTCCGATTAGGTTTCGGTCTCGGTTTAGGACTTGGATTTGGTGTGGTTTCGGTTTCCGATCTGGTGTGGTTTTGGATTTGGTTTAGGAGTGGATATGGTGAAGGAAGGGGAAGAGAACAAGGTGACGGTGATCGGAACGGGGATCGATCCGGTGAAACTGAGAGACTCCGTAGAGAAGAAGATGAAGAGGAAGGTGGAACTCGTCTTTCCTCAGCCACCGAAGAACGGCGGCGGCGGAGGAAACAAGAACAACGGCGCCGACGGCGGAGATAAGAAGGCGGAGGAGAAACAACAGGACAACAACAACAAAAAGGCCAAGAAAGAGGTACTAATCTCACTGCTCACTATACACAGTGTAGTACCATTGCCGGTGTTGTTGTCTAACATGCACCGAACCGATCGTTTTCTCGCTATCCTGCGCCTCATTTGTCTGTTTCTCTGTGCCTCATTTTCTATTGTTTTTGTTTTGTTCTGTTTCTCTGCAATTTTCTTAGTTTTGGAAAACGAGAAAAATGATGGAGAATCAGCGTCAGTGGCGTCGATATTCGACACCGATGAAGTTTGCGATGTTGTTGCATCGTTTTGTTTTTTCTATTTTTGTTTCTGTTTGGTTTTGGATTAGTTGAATGAGTATTTCCTTCAACATTGAATGCGTATTTTTATCAGTTTCACAGTCTCCCACATTTTGCAATCAATTTCCGATTTCACTACTCAGTGGGTGAATGGGTGAGAAATACAGAATCGATAATCAATCATCGTTTCTGTCAATTTTCTCTTCCCAAAATTCATTTCGTTTTCAGTAAAACCAGCATTAATGGCCGTTATTAATCCACCGTTTTCGACTAATTTTCCGCCTAATTTGTAGATAATCGGTTATTATGACTGGTATTATTGACTGTTGATTTTAATTTTTGGCTATTTGTGGGTGTGATTTTGGTTGCTGGTGAGTAGCCGCCGGTGACGACGGTGGTGTTGAAGGTGGCGTACCATTGCCTCGGCTGCGGCCAGAAGATTCACAAGATAGTCTCCACCTTCAAAGGTTTGTACTCATCGGTTACTAAGGTTCCCTTATTTTTCACTAGTATTATCCAAATGTGCCAAATACTGATAGTAATATTGTCCAAATCTGGTTCGTTACTTATAACGATTAGTGTTTTGACATATACTAATGATGTTGAGCAATTGTATTTATTGGGCAAATGGGAACAAAAGCTACTATGTGACATGAACAGTATTACCCAAGAGAAGAATCGTTGGATTATTCTATGAGTCAAGTGTTGTGTCGAAATATTTGGTATTTCTTTGTCTCGAAAAATGAATGGACAAACAACTGTATAGCATATACTCCCTGTCCCATTTAAATTGTAATTTTTTTTTTGCCGTTCTATTCAAATTGTAACATTTTTTTGTGGTTCCATTGAAATTACAATATTTTCTTATTTATCAATCTTTTTTCATATAAAAATATCAAAGTATCCCTATTTTATATCATATCAACATATCCATCATCATTCCTTATTAATTCAACATCTTATTAATTCAACACATACATAAATTATTATGTGAAATCAAATCGTTACAATTTGAATGGGACAGAGAGAGTATGTTCGATCAAACCGTTAATTTAACATATACATAAATTATTATGTCGGATCAAATCATTACAATTTGAATGTGACAGAAGAAGTATGGTGGAGAGGAAGTATGTTGTATCGGTTATCTTATGAGTCCTATATTGTCTCCACAATCAGATACTATTTCATTGTGACATGGACTATATCGATAGTGATTTTTTATTTCCCTTTTTCATGTAAATGTACACAAGATGAGGGAAAAAAACTTAACGGAGTAAATTACTGACAGGGGTACACACGGTGACAGTGGACAAGGACAAGGACCAGGTGACAGTGAAGGGAACAATGGACGCCAAAATCCTGGTGGAGTGCTTGAAAGAGAAGCTCAGGCGACCTGTGGAGATCATCCCTGAGAAGAAAGACAACAAAGACAAGAACAAAGAGTCCGGCACAGGCGATGAGAAAGGCAACAATCAGGGCGGCAATGCTGGCAACGGCGGCGGTGGAGGAGGGAAGAAGAAGGGCGATGGCAATGGTGGCGGCGGCGGAGGTGGGGACGATAATGAGAACGGTGGTAATGCGAACAAGGGTAATGGTGGAAATGGGAAGAATGACGGTGGTACTGCAGCGAACAAGCTGGAGTACATGGTGCAGGGGACGGGATACGTGTGCCGGGAGGCCTCATCAGGGTACGTCGTGGACATACTTCATGCGCCGCAGTGGTTCAGTGAGGAGAACGCCAATGGCTGTGTGGTGATGTAGTAGAGGGATGCTGATGCAGTGGAAGGATAATCTGTTTTTGGAGGATTTACTATTAAGGTAATTAAGCTAAGTGATTAATTAGTGAGCTTGAGAAGGCAGTTTAATGAGGAAGTGACCACTGATGACTTATGAGGAGCTTTTTGAGTTTTTTGGTGGGAATAATTGAAGGGAAAATCTGTAAATGAGAAAGTGAGTGAGTTATAGGGTTGTTGAGACTGTTAATTTCTTGCTTTTGAGTCGTGTATGGTCAAGTAGCAGGTTAACTGGTGCCTGGTGGTATTATTGTTAGTTGGTGAAATTGGAAAGTCATGGTTTTTGTTGTTGAGCTGTTAGCAATGATTGTTTTCCAATTGAATCTGCTGATTTAGGGAACCAAAGCATGTTTAGTTTCGGCCCTCTTTATCCCGTTATCATCTCCTCAGCCATGCTACTTCTTGCGGTTGATTATCAGTACATCACAGCCGGTCAAAGCGACATATCAAAGCGACATATAGAGGCTTGAAACCTCGATTATTTGCCGTAATAGAGTCATTCTACCAATTTTGATATGAAAGAAGTGGCAGAGTGACGTTGTTGCAACAATTCGTCAAGATTTACACTCCTCCGTGACGAGATAGACGAAAGCACAGATGGCTCGCCCCTACCCTCAAAACAGAGGGAATGGGAGAGTTTGGTGGCTTTGGATGCTGTGGGGGATGGATGGATCTTTCATCTTTCAATGGGGTAAAACAAAAGCTCCTTTTTGTGTTTCCTTTTGTTTCCATTGGCAAAGATGCAGCAACTGTGAATTGGAGTAATCGACGGGAACACATTTCATCAATTCCATGATTTGTATGGTCCACTTTGATATTGCTCCACATTTGTTTTGACTTTCGACTTTCTCACTTTGTCCTCTCAAAAGAAAGTCTCTTAAACAATACAAATGGTTTCGCCTTTCATGTTAGCTTTGTATGAGTATCAGATCGCGGGGGAAAAAATGAGATTCTATAAAGCTCAAATGATCAATGACTTGCTAAGTTATGGATCATTGCGTGTTTACTAAATGTGCAAACATCGGCTTCGACAACATCAAACATCAAAACTCACGAATGGTTGAACTCAATAGCGCCACTGAGTGAGGTTCTCATTACTACTTCCTCCATTGCCTGTGCTTTTCTACAATACAACACCTCATAGCAAAATTTGCATCCTAAGGAGAACACACTACACACCAATGCTTATTGATTCACGACTTTATGCCGGAGCATCCTACTTGTGGCAGCCTGCGAGAACCAACGTCATACCTAGTCTCACAACGGACAACCAACAACATGTTTTCATCAAGATTTGAAACCGTGGCAAGAACGCCCTTATAATGGACGTTCGATCAACGGTTCAGGCTCCGTCTGGTCACCCCACACGCTTCACAGTGAAATAGGGGGCGGTGCAGCACTGTTTGTACACAAATAGGGAAAAGCTGAGCACAGCAGGCATGGCAATGCAAATCAGCTTCGATTAGATGAAAGAAAGATAGAAGATGGAAAGGAAAATACTCAATCATTCTGGTACAGGTATTCTTCTTCCTCCTCTTCATCACTCTCTCTTCTCTTCACATTTTCTTTCACATCTTTTTGCTATTCACTGGACCACAGCCTTTCCCATACATTTATTGTGAGTTTTCTCTTGCTTGTATCAATATCTGGAATTGCCCAGGCTCAGAATACTCGTGGACCAAACACACCCCTCCCCACCAGATTCATTGCCATTGCCATTTGCATCGTTCAACGTATACACAAAATAGTAGTACCTTGGTGATGCCATTAATTACATTACAATTAAGCCTCACATCTCTTTTCATTGATATATTCTCGTGATAGATAAAATATAAAAAGAAACGTATCCAAAATATAAGATGTGAGAAAGACATCCCTATTAGACATAATGATGTATACAATTAAACTTCTATTTTTACATAAAAAGTTTGTTTCCTGATATCATTGGATCAGAAGAAAACGGCTTACGACTGAGCCAATTTCACTTGACAAAATAGACAGATTATGAAAGGGACAAAACGTACCCAGTCCTAACACATTATGCTCGCAACCTAATCTATGTAGTTTATCTTTTCTTGATCACGGTGATGAAGCTACTATTAGGATAAGATCCAAGAGTCGGGAAGCAAAAGACCAAAATATTATATAGGGAGCATCAGAAGTCTTGGTCAGCTGAGGACGTGAGTGAATTTGAGCTCTTTATTGTCTTGAACTAGAACACTACAACTCAGGGTACCTCACTCCAAGCAAAGAACTCTTCAGAAAGTTTTGGATTTTAACTCGGTTAGCATGGTGAAGGAGAACAAGTTAACAGAACGACGACTCTTCTCAGGGTGACCGTGGATTGTAAAGATGACGAGTGTTTTGATTAGTATAATGCTGGAGTTGAAGACTGAAGAAGATTATGAATCCCAAAGTTCAGTTAGAACAAGTCCAATATACTATGCATTTGGATTGTCATATTCATAATGTAACATTTGCTTATCAAATAGAAACTCCAATAATGATCATTTTTCTTGTTATAATTTGATTTTGGTTATTTGGATGGTCAAATTTGACAATGAAAATGACTTTATTATTTTTTCCATATCATCAATGGTTGTTTGAAGGGAACAGAGAACATGCAAACAAAGTGGAGAAAAAAAATAAAAGAAAAAATAAAATGCTTAAATTTAGCATATGATCATTGGAGCATAATAATCATATTTTAACATTTTCATATTATTCATATGTAAATTATAACTTTAAATAAGTAAATTTAACTCAACCCATTGGACTTGCTCAGGGTCTACCCATCAAATCAAGCCTCTTCATAGGATTGGTTGGCTCTTTCCAATGACACATTTATAACAGAAAACTATCATTTAATGAATAACACCAACAAAGTCCAACAAATAGACCTGTATGAGATAAATGATGAGAAGTTGAATTATACCCAGATATCAAGTAGAGGCAGAGCACCCACATCCGCACACAGGGATCTCCAATTCAATCACAGGAATCCAATAAGCCTTTTGAACAAAGTCCCCTGAACTTTACAGCATGATTTCTGCGTAAAGTAACGTGACACCTTTAGGCAAAGGCAAGTGTGTGTCAATGCATTGTAATCATGTAGCCATGTTTTTGAAGTGTCAAGCCACATGATGGATAAAAAGTCAGGCAAATGTATATCTTATTCACCATTGTAACTAAAGTTGGATTAAAAGTCAGACCAGATGCCTTTTATGTGCGATAACAAGAACGACATGGAGTAATTCTAAACTTATCAGGCTTAAGAAACAACAGTCTTTCCTCCTAGTCACACTTAAACTCACAAGCAAGACAGTAATTCTAAACTTTGACGCCGAAAAATAACAAACAAGAACTTCTCCTGCGACCTATGAACAAAGGATCACAAAGTGTATTATAGAGATATTCAAGATTTTCAATAGTGGGATTCCAGTGACCTTTTCATTGATGATGATAGTGGCAACGGAAAAGAGAGGAGAAAAAGGTCCCAAAAGGACACAGAAACTCAGTGGGCATGGAGAGTGAATATTAACTCTCTGATAGACAGAAGAGAGAAGGACAACAAAGAGCAAGCCATGAAAAGAAAAGCAAAACCAAAATGACTGATAAAAACATTAATTAGAATAGATGCGTTGCATACCTGAGGACTTGTGCACGGTTGCGCAGAAGAGACCTGTCCAGTTCCAGCATGGACCATCATATGACTCCATGATCTTGGTAGTTGATACTTTTCCATTTTCCTATCTCGATGCAAGAAATGGTTTAGGGTCTACCCGGTGCTTGCTTCTTATGTGCACGAGCATGAGGGAACTTGACATTGCACGTTACGCGTGGCTGACAAGTGAATTGTGTTATATTGATGCTGGAGACGACAAACTTAGGTTAGGAGCGGGAGATCGGCCATTTGGTAAGTATCCGTGCTGCATGTTCACCGATGTCCGTCTAAAGTTCAACTGATGCTGCATTGCAAGTTCACCGGCTTTGCTGTCTGCACGATGAAGGAATCAAGCTCACTTTAACCCTCATTCCGTATGAATCAAGCTTTCCATTCTGTGGTTCATTCTGCTGAACCAAACGCCACCTAAACGCATGACTTATAGCAAGGAAAAGGGGGTCAAGGACCAAGTATTAGTACTGACTACTATAGAATACATGACGGGGCTGAAGTTTCTTAGTAAAGTATGGAAAGTACTGAACATAAGAATAACATACACGAACCACACAATAAAATATGCAACTGTGACTAAAAGTGTACTGAATATGCATACAATATGTAACTGTTGATATGAACGAATAGTACATGCTTTGATAGCAGTTCAACAATCACATTTACTAGTGCTACCAAACAACACATCCTTGTGCAAAACCAGATCCTATTATATTGATAGATAACCCTTCAAGCGAGTTAAGAGATGAGAGTTGAGAGTTGAGAGTTGAGACAATACATCCAAAAGGAAAACCACTGCCAAGCAAGAAGAGTCCGAGATAGCTAACACCAAACGTTGCAGAACCAGACTTGCAACGATCTCCCCGTGCGCTAAGGTCATGTTAACACTCTCCGCCTCATTTGAAAAATAAAGCATCCAAGATACGACATTAAAACGTATCTGCGTTTTTTTACATAAATAAGAGACATATAACACCAATTTGCAGAGGAGTTCAACTTCTGCTCTAATTTTATTCAACAATTTTTCTTCTTAAATAATGCCCAGCTGAATGACTCAAGCATGAAGTCAGTCATTCATTATAAGAAGAACAGAGTCCAGACATAAAGGGGCAATGAACATACAAGAGCTCACCATGGGTATTACCCAGAAGAGTATCCAAGGAACTCAGAAAAAACACCAAATAGAAGCGCATTCAAATGACTACTCATACTACTATTTGAAGATATTGACATGAATTCTTTATCAAAAAAGGGTACATACCTGATTAGATTTTGGATGTGGGGGTTGGTGGGACCTCTACTGTGAAAGAAATTATTGCTTCCTCCCCTGCCCAGGTATCGGTATAAATGAATATGTCAGACCAGGGTGAGAGACTCTGCAGTTAGCGTACTGACTGGTTACCAGTTACCACAATCATCCCCCTAGATAGATTTACCATCTAAACAGTAGCACAAAGGAGATACAAACAATTATGCCAACAAGAGCGTATTGATCACAGATCAGGTGTATTGTGAAATAGTCTCTCTGTTGACATGGTAAGACATTTCGATGTCACAATAAGTTCAGTGGTTCTTGTAGTGTAGCGAACAAAACCTAACTCCGCACATCAGCTAAGTTGGGTTCGAGGATCTGCGATGACACTAGATCTTTTGGCACAAACTCTTGGTTTGCTTTATATACAAAGTTCAGGACTGGTTCTTGTAGTGCAGCAAGCGCATGCCAAAAAATCCGTGAGAGCCAGCACTTGTGAGATCATGAGATTCCTCACCAGAGCTCCACCAAGAAGGCACTGACAAATGCTGTAAACTTTTGGGAAATGAAGATGGTTCGATGGACTAACTCAACAACTGAGAAACCTCATATGAGAAGCAATCCAAGATGCCACAAGATGCCCAGAGGCTAGAGTAATAAGCAGGCCCTGTGACATACTTATATGGCGAAGAACTGGTTTCTCAGCTAATCATTTAGATGGATCTTCTAAGTAAAATCATCACATGTTGTATTAGCTTGATTGCGAGTAAACCTTTCAGACTTCAGGTTAACTGATTAAGCAAGGCCAGACACATAGATAGAAATATATGCTGATAGCAGTGAAGAAATTATTCAAGACAAACTCTACAGGCATATACCAGGGTGAATAAATGTATGAGAAAGATAATTGCAGCTGCAAGATCCTGTTCTCAAGAACATGGTACTGTTCACACGAGCCGGCTTGCCATTGGAAAAAATTGTTCGATTTTCCAGTTATTTGAACCACAAAGTTTGGACAGCATGGTGATGTGATTAACACTTAACAGTCTAACCAAACTGATCTTCGAGAACAATTTCAAATTAAGGCCAAAAGGATTAAGTTATTAACAGATGCAAAAACTGGCACTTGAGTCCCTCAAAACTATCAATATGAATCCTATTGTCTCACCAATTTCAGATCCATAAAGTTGCTGACTATCAATTCCTAAATGTAACTATTTCTATTTACAAGCAAGGACAATATTCCTGATGATATTATTTAGTGTCACAAGACTCCCCTTTCAAGAGCATCAGGATCAAGAACCTGAAGATAGCATGAACTTCATAAATGCAATTTCATTGAGCTAATCAAGCACTCATGTAACCAATGATAACAGCCACAAGAATTACAGACATTAACATCCAAACCTGCAAATCAAGCATATGAACACATCATCTACCGTAAAAATAACGATACCATCCTTCATTCAATCCAGAACCCAAGATTGGCACACAAACTAACTTGTACTCAACTTTAAAGCTCATATTAATCAGACAAAGTATACTACTACACCATAAGCTATTGGGTCTTTTACAATTTTAGTTCTCTTTATAAATAAAATTATCAAACTAGGTTCATAAACAAGTTAATTACTAAAATGAGTCAAATTTCAAAATGTAGTGGAAAAAAACGCCCAACGTCATTCCTAGAAGAAGACGCAAGGCACCTTTGGTTGACTTAAAAGCGTAGGCGCCTTCCTGCTCCAGGCAAGCGCAAGTGGCAATGGCAGCAAAAATCAGCGGCGAAAAACAGAGACAAAAGAGAGCAAACAGCGAACGATGCACTCGATTCGAATCGCATCTCCATTGACAACGTACTCGCCTCTCGATTCTGCTCTTCAACATCGCACATCACCACACCAGAGTAAGGGCGGTGATCGGAGATCGGTTTCTTCGCCGGCGGCTCAGAGTAAGGGCGTTGGATCGAGAACGGCACGGAATCGGAGGAGCATCTATCTTCGCCTCGTCGACCTTCTGATTGAAACCTGTGTAGCATCGTTAGCTCGAATGCAGCTGAAGGATTTGCTGTTGCTTCTAGATTTGCTTGGCTGCTATAATTCATTGCTTTGCTAGTGCGGACTGACGATATCCAACTTGGAATTAGTTGGAATCACAGTATCACAGGCAAAAGGTGGCCTGCGCCTACCTAAAGACACTTTTTATATTAAAAATGTACGGCATTTTAATTATATTTTAAAAAATGATTTATTTTGATAATTAATTTGCTTGTGAATCTAATTTGATAATTTTATTTATAAAAAAAACCTAAAAATGTAAACCCCAACTTTAAATGGAGCTCAATATATCCATTCGTATCATCAGATACGAATCGTGCTATAATATATCCATGAGATAAATCAATGTCTAAAAAATATCATATAGATTGTTTTTTTTATTGGGATTAGTGCATCATGTTTTGTGAGAATAGACAAAAAATAATAATAGTTATTATCACTGTCAAATATGACACAACATTTGATAAAATGTCATGAATGAACTTTGTGATTTAAGTGCAATACTTTTGAGCCACTGTTTTAATATAACAATGTCTACCCATATAGCAATTGCATTGGATTTGCTTTAAAAGCAAGTCGAACCATGGAGATAGAATGAGTATAGTCATTGTTATAATTTAACATTATAAAGTGTTTTTGATCCAAAACATATAACTATTTCTTCAATATTTGATTATATTTTAGAATCACATTGTTCAAAGTGATTCTTAAACGAAAAAATAGCGTGATAAGGATAACTATGCTCAAATTTGATTCCAAATTTAGAACCAAATTTGACACAGTTCTAATTTAACATCATATATAACTAATGATTAGAGCTTCATTTCTTTCATTTAATGTCCAGTTATAGCAAGAACATCCCTTTTAGTTAATGGATGGGTTTGCTCTAAAACTATCATTTTTTGTTTATCCACAAAAAATTGATGCACAAATTTCTATGCAAAGAAAAAAAATCTATGCGACGTTCTCTTGTCCATTGAATTACCACAGTGTTATATTATAGTATGAATTTCACCAGAGTTATGTCGTTAAATTTTAGCAAATTTATATTGTTCAATTCAATTGAGTAGATATCCCTTTATCCATGTCAAAATGACATATAGTATTAGACTTGCTCTAAGTTTATTGTTGAAAGAAAAATATAATTTGATGATCCCATGTCGACAAATAGTTTTAGATTTTGTTGCGTAGAGATTGTAAGAATGAACTTAATGGTGATTACTGTTGAGGGCAATCAATTTGGATCACAATGAGATCGCTTAATCTAAATATATATTTCAAGACTGCTTATTTTTCCCGTGAACAAGCACTGACTTAATGGTAATCAATTTCTTCGATGTTAGGGGTTCATTATTCACTAAAAACGACAGGAAATAGTCTTTGTTGGTTTACTTTGTGTTTTATGTTTTGTATTGTTTTTTATTTATTTATTTTTTGAGTTGTGGTTGTGGGGCATAACTTGGGTGTGTTCGATTTAAAAAATCTTCAGACTCTATCTACGAGGGGATATCTGAACTATTATTGTTCTTCGATTCAAAAACAATAATCGAATTTTTTATCATGTAGACCACCAATGTGACTATAGGATTTAGGGTATGGTATGGGCAAGTTGGAGGCTTGGAGCCAGCCAGGGGGTGGCTTTGTAGGTTAGGCGCAGTGCAAGTTTGGGTGGTGAGAAACAAAAGATGGGTCATGGCTGAGGGTGGGCCAAATAAGAAGTGTGGGTGTTTAGGGGGTGGGCTTGTTTTGAGGAGGCCATGGCCCATTTTGGAGACAATTTGGGAGCAAAGTGACAACGTCATCCCATACCTGTCTCCTTTTTCCTTCTTTCTATTGTCTTTTTGCTTGATTTAAGTTCATAAATATTAATATTATGATGAATTATCTTAATATATAAAAATTTCGAAATAATATCAAAAAAACATAAATAATCAAAATTTAAAAACATATAATTCATCCATATTATTTAAATCTCTAACTCTATTCTAATATCAACCCAACCCTAGCAACACCTAATCGTCGTCGGAATCTTCCTCGAAATTAGGTCATTTCGTCAGAATATTCGACGAAATCATCACATCGTCGGAATCTGAAATGTTATCGAAATCTTCTTTGGAATTTGACTTCGTGGTCGGAATATAAAATAGAGCGTCTGAATAAAATCAAAACATGACGCATGATCAAAAATAAAAACAATACGACGTTATAAAAATAAAATAGAGCGCTAGTACAAAATTGAAACAAAGCTTCTGTCAGAACAGACGCTTTGTTTCGTAACAGGACGCATGAATAAATGAAACAGAACGCATGTACAAAAAAAAAAGAGCGTATGAACAAATGAAATAGAACATATGAATAAAGAATAATACATAATATTACTACGATACTATGCGCCAGCTGATCTCGACATCACCTAAATAATGAAATAGATTGCATGAACAAATGGTAACTGAGCATATGTTTAAAAATGAAATAGAGCGTACGTTTCCGAATAAAACAGAACGCATATATAAAAGAATAAATTAGAACGCATGAACAATTGAAACGGAACTTATGTACAAAAAATAAAACGGAACGCATAAACAAATAAAACAACATTTCAATAAAAACAACTAAAACAACACTCAAATCATGAACAAAAATAATCACTCAAATAAATCACATTGTTCCAATCATGGACGCCACAGTCCTCCCTTTGTCCCTCCTTGATTTCCTACAAAGATTGAGTAGATTCCTCCACTTGAACACTTCCCCTATGTTACGAATCACGAAACCACGAGTGTGAATTCTCACATACAATTGAAGTCCAACGGAAGAGTTACTTTTATCCATTCATCCTTTTCCTCACTCTTCATTTCCTACCCTTAACTACATGCCAAAACATACTGTGAAATCATTTCTAACAAAAACAATTGCTGATAATAAATGTTCATTTCATGGAAAACAAACTCGATCTAATGCGACACTAATCGAATCTACGTATAGCAAAACTGATCGAAGAAGAACAAAAACCTAACCGGATCTAGGAGGACGAGGGACACGAGGAGAACGAGAATCGAGAAACTTGAGAGGCGAACACGTGAAATAGTCAAACTCCGGCGACGCCAATACAAGAGAGTCGTATTCACCGGCGATCAAGATTCCCGACGGTCTCGGATCTTCCAGTGATCGATACTGGGATCGTCCCACGGCTTATCCTTATCGTGCTTCCTCTTGTGCCGAGACGGAGCTTTGGGGAAGAATCGTCGGAGGCGGTGGAGGAGTCGACGGTGACGATGGTTGTTGTGGGAGTGGCGATGACGATGGAGGTGAGGACGGTGGCAAGGCGGGGAGGGTTGAGGAGGAGGGAGAAAGAGTCAGGATTGGATCAAATTATATGTTCTAGAATTTTTTTTTCACCTATATATTTTTGTGAATATTTTTTAATGTTTGGATGAGTTATTATAAATATTAAATAGTGTATGAAATATTAAAAACACTTGAACATTTAAAACGACATGATTCACGAGAGTCTATTTGATGTCATTTCAATTTTTTAATTTTTTTGTTTTTGTTTTTGTTTCATTAGAGGGATAAATAGAATTGATTGTTTTCAAATTTTGTTATTTAAACGGATAAAACAACTCCCAATGTATACATCATGATTGGGAACTTCATTTAGTGGTATTCAGTTACAATCTACGAGCGCGACCGCCTGGTCCGCCACTCTCACGATAGCTTAGAGTGACCATTCTATTTAGTGATGGCTTCCTCAGGATACTATGCAAATCAGATTTCCCGTGCACGCCATGCAATTTGCATACAACAATGGAGAAAAGGTTAGATCACTTACATGTGAGGTCAGGTTCTTGGCATGCTACTATTTCATTTGGTATTTTCACCGCATATACTCTCGGTTCAAATTAATTGCTTTTTAATGGTTTCACGAAAATAGTCAACATCTTGATATTTATTTTCAATTTTTCTTTTTCTTTTTGAAGTGCAACAATCGGGATTAAAATAATTAAGAGGAGCTACTAAGAAAAAGTCTAATGGGTTAGACAAATGAGATGTTGGAAATAGAGCTCCAATGGACTCATTTTTCCTGGACAAAATTTAGATTTTGTTATAATAGTTGTCATATTTAGCATCCAAAATACAATTGACATTTTTGCCCACACAAATATTTTATAACAAATCCAAAAAAAAGAGAAAAATAAATACAACAAAAATATGTCATTTATCCACCATCTATTAAATAACAATGCTAAAATATAACACAACGTGACTAAACAACAACGACAAGTTATAAATGACACTATCCATTCTTAAAACATAACTATGTCCGTCCCAAATAGGATGATGCATTGGACTTGAGATAACCAAGTACTAACAATGACGGAGCATGAACACCAAAGTTGCATAATTTGTTGATTACGATGAAAAGGGCCCGTTTAACATTTCAGCCCTAAAAAATCAAACGATGGCCCAAAGAACCTATCGGCCCATAATTCAATCGGCCCTTTAGCCCAATCCCAAAACAGCAGCAACTTTCATATCTGACAATCCGACACCGAATTTTCGCCGGCGAAAGAAACGGAGATCTACAGTTGCCAGTGACGATGAACGCCGCCGACCAACTCCGACGACAATGGCGCAGGAACCGACGTTATCCGAACATCAGGTACTCGATTCTCGTCATTGTAACTGCATATATAATACTCCAGATAGATAGATAGGAAGTAGATTTTACAAATAATATTAGGGATTTTTATTTTTATTTGTTTATTGTTGTTTTGTTTTTGCTGGCTTGAAGGATGAAACTGATAGACATATGTTTTTGAGGTTTTAAGAAGCTCCAATAACATATTGAAATTCAAAGAATTGTAATGTTAATAATTATTCGTGAAGTTTCAGGGATTAAGTTATACCACTACACAAGAGATTTCCAAGTATGCATATTAGGGCTGAATAATATAGGAAACTCGAGATGGAAATGTTACGAACGGATCAGTTAATAATAAACACAAACAATAATAAATGTGCAAAATTAAATGAGACAGAGAATTTTACGTGGAAACCCTTGCGGGAGAAAACCACGGGCGGTCGCCGACGATGAAGAATCCACTAACAAAATGAGAAAATACAAAAAGAGCTACACTCAAAATATTGAGAATTTCAGATAGAGATAATAATCTCTAAAACAAATCTCTTAAACCCTCAATATATTTTTGTGGGTATATGTGAATAGTAACCCTATTTTCTTTTTATTTCTTTCTCTCTCCTCTCTTTCCCTCAAATTGCTTTCCTCTGCCCGACCACCCTTCTCCAACCTCTCCTTTCTCCTCTTCTTCTCGCGCCTCTCCCTTTCTCTTCTTTGATTTCCACGGCTCCTCTCAAATTCTTGTCTGATTTTCTCCCTTCCTCTCATCTCGTATTTATAGTAAAGGGAGAATGAGGCGTGTAAGTTTCCTCCGCCTGATAAAGACAAAGGCGGCTGCGACTGGATGAGGACAAAGGCGGCGACGACTAGTGGTGGCGGCGGCTGGTCAAAGACGACGACGGCTGGTCAAAGGCGGTGACGTGTTTGAGTCACCATCAACAGAAAATACAAGATTGTGGATATTATTTAGTCATTAGAGATATTTCTTGCCTTGATAGCTATTAGCTCCACCTAATGAGATCCTTGATAGTCCCACGATAATGGCCCATCATCAATAGCAGCCTAGGTAATCCCGCAGCATCCTCCTAAGGAATTTGAAGATTGGACACAGCTCTAGCACCAAGCTGCACATCCTTTACTAACTTCAGCCTGCGTACGGCTTCATCAATGTTAATTCGATCATTTGGAGACTCCATGGAACATGCAACACCTATATGTAAGATTGATGCAATACACGCCATCCTCTTGTGATATTCAACTTCAACACGATGGGCAACACGAATGAGTGACTGGTCGCTCCAATTTCAGCCTCAATAAGTGTTGCATCAACAATGTCAGTCAAGTGATCTTGATCCAGTAAAGCCATCTCTGCAAGTTTGTGAAGGCTAAGGCCGTTGTCGAACATGGTATCTGTTGGCCTCTTCCTTATCATCAGCTCTAACAGAACTTTGCCAAAACTGTATATATCATCTTCGATTGGTATTGGACTTCCAAGACCGTATTCTACAAAAAAGAGAAGAGAGAAACGAAAAATAAGTGAAGGTACTTGTAAAGTAGGCAGGGATTCTATTAGTTGCTACTGTAATGAAATAAGAATATACATAAGCGAAAGGGAAAAATAGAAACCTGTAGGGATAGCTGAAGATGTAACATATATGAATTACCTGGAGCAGCATATCCGACAGTTCCTTTCACAACGATCGAACTGCTTTCAATTTGATCTCTCATATCAATTATTACTCGTGATAATCCAAAATCCCCCAAGTGAGCCACCATATCGTCATCAAGTAAGATGTTGCTTGGCTTGATGTCACAATGCACGACAGCAGTAACGCAACCATTGTGAAGATAGTCCAGCACCGAAGCCATATCAAACGCAACATTAACCCTATGAAGGATTGGAATTTTCTGTTCTGTTCGCCGGTTCCTTCTCCAGGATACAACCACTGGTCAAGACTTCCATTGGAAATAAATTCATAAATCAAGGCTGTGAAGTCGTCGCCTTTGAAATCTATGCTCAAGCAAGCAGAGATTATCTTCACCAGATTTCTGTGCCGGATTCTCGTCAAGGCTTCACACTCTGCAACGAAGCTCTTGCTAGATCCTCGACGTTGAAGGTCGAGCACTTTGACAGCAATAGGCACTTCAGTTGCATCTGAGATAGTGATGACTCCCTTGTACACGGACCCAAAACTACCCATACCGATCAAATTCACAGGCAAGAATCCATCAGTGGCTTTGAGAAGCATTTCATAGGACATCTTTGGGAATTGTTCTTGTGGAAGAGGTGCTTCTGCAGAGGTGAGATTTTTGCCATTCTTCTTCTTCACATACGCAATGAGCAGGAGTGCTGAGGCAGTCTCAATGGCACCACATGTCGCAGATATGATCATAATCAACTTTCTATGGTTCATGTTCCTCGGCCTCGCTTCTTTACGGTGCATTTTGGCAATCGCAGCTTGACAATACCTCCGCATAGCCGATGGTTTCCCTTGAGGAACAAAGCGCTATCATTCGCAAAAACCCCTCCTGTCGAAACTTCTCCCTCGAAATCGTTGAAACGCAAGTTCAGTAAGTATAAGGGGAAGTCGGAGAAATAATTAGGGATCGGACCAGAGAAGTTGTTGTCAGAAAGATCTAGCTGCTCAAGACTCCTAAGAGCGCTGTGTTACGAACGGATCTGTTAATTATAACACAAACAATAACAAATACGCAAAAATAAATATGACAAAGATTTTTGCTTGGAAACTCTTGCAAGAAAAAACCACGGACGGTCGCCAACGACGAAAAATCCACTAGTCAAAATGAGGAAATACAAAAAAAGTTACACCTAAAATATTGAGAATCACACAATAACAGATAGATATAATAATCTCTAAAACAAATCCTTTAAACCCTCAATATATTTTTATGTGTGTATATGTGAATCACTTCTTATCCCCTTTGCCTCTCTGCCTTATCTCTTCCCTTCTCTGATTCTCTTTCTCTGCCACTCCTCACAGCTTCTCCCTCTGCGTCTTCCACTGCGTCTTCTACCTCTGTTTTTCTTCTCCTTTTATACCAAAGACAAAACACGGAAGGCACACCGATGAAACACGGAGGAGGTCACGGACACCACACGGACAAGCCACGCGGAGAGGAGAACGCGAACACCGCGGAATCCACGCGGAGAATGATGATATGACACTATCAACACGTTGAAAGATTCAGATATTGATCCCTCAAAGGAATTTCCCGACATTCCGAGCCCCCCAAGGCCAGTACAGCTACCAAGGCTCTCAGGAATCTCCCCGGACGATTCGTTTACAGACAAAGCAGCAAGGTTCCTTAATTGGCCAACTTCAAGACACCCTTCAACTGATTTTCTTCAAGGTCAAGTGCAAGTAAGGAACTGTCAGCGAATGGTTCCCACAAAGGCGTTATCTGACAAGATTGCCCCCTCAAGAGAGGTAAGATTAACCAAAACGCTTATATCCCCTGTCAAACGATTACCATAGAGGATCAACTTCTGAAGCTCACTTAGGAGGCCAAGCTGATGCGGTATAGTACCCTCCAGCTCGTTGGACCACATATGAAAATCAACAAGGTTTACACAACGAGACAAGATTGCAGGAATCTGTCCAGTGACGGAATTGTGGGAAGCATTAAAAATGCGCAATCGAGAAAGATGACCGATTTCCGCAGGAAGTTGGCCTTGGAAAGTATTGCTGTCAAGATACACTTCGTGCAAAAAACTTAAGTTCCCTATGGAAGGAGACGACTTACCGACCAAGCTTAGGGAAGACAGATCTAGCTTAGTGACTCTCTATGCCTTCGATTGCATACGACACCTTGCCATATGCAATGATCAAGAGAGGAGTTCCAAGATGCAAGAGTTTTGAGAGGATCATCGAGCTGAGACTTGAGAGCCAATAACGATAGGCGATCAGTTTTGCTTCGGTTATCAGACGACGGAAAGAGAGAGAAGGTTTGGATCGAATTAGCATCGAAGAACGCAAGATTTGAAGCACAAAGGAGCAAAGTGAAGAAGAGAGACGAGGATGAGGAGTTCATTCTGAAGGAAAGAAATGCCATGTATGGGACTAATGTTTTAGCAGGTATGGTTGTGAAGTATTTTCCAGGACTGCATACATGTCATATATAGGGAGTATTTGTTCTTGGCAAACGTATTAAACCCGCTCCGCATCAACATTAGTCCCATACCTGCTTGACTTGAGTCAACATTTGCCAACAATCATGCAACATTAAGTTCTATCAAACATCGTTGTTTAGCTTTTGGTTGCCCACTTTTTCTTGTAGTCAAGCGGTGAATCAACGCTGGGTTAGTCGTCGAAACTGCCGGACTTCTATATGCTTACAACTAAACACACCCTCTGTCACTATTTACTCGGAGGCCCTTGATTGGCATCGTATCTTTTTATATGTGTTGAATTTTTCAAATTTACCTTTTGTGTCCTAAAGTGTGTTGAATTCCCCAGCTCCAGCTTAACCATTTTCGACTTGCTATATAGACACTGGAATTCGGGATGATCTTCTCATCTTACTCGTAATACTTAGCTAGTATGATAGGCAAATAAGCTTCTCAATTCAACTTTATCAGTACTTCCATCCCTACTACTCCATCCGTCTCAAAATATAATGAACCTTTTGATCTGATATGCGGATTTATATATATATTGAATTTTTATGGGATTTGATGAAGAAAGAGTATTTTTTTAGTGATAGTAGGATGTAAGTGGGGTTTGGGAGAGAGAATGAAAGAGAAGGAAAAAGAAGATAGTGGATGTACTATAACAGATGGTTGGTTATATTTTAAAACGGTCCAAATAAAAAAATATGGTTTATAATATGGGACATAAAGGGAGTAATTTCTTAACACCTAATACAGGCGAGTTCTCGGGAACACTAGAGGTTCAAAGAGCAATACCTATCCTGAACAAAAACCTATGGTGATGGTATGCGCAAGGTTTTGCACGTGGGTCCAGACACCTGTGCAGTTGTCTCTAAACGACGAAACGGAAGCAAGAGAAAGAAAATATGTATTTAGATCATATTAGTCAAACAATATATATATATATCATATCGTATATATGACAAATAAATTCGTATATATATCATAACCTTTTTGTGTCTCTTCCTTTTTATTAGTTGGCTTGTCCTTGACAAGATTACAATAGGTCAACTCTGAAAGATATGACAGGTTCTGAGATATGATCGATTCTGGTACGATACCAACAACAACTCTGGCGCGAAGCCGACAACCACAACTTTGGCCCGAAGCCACAACAATGGGGATTCAATCGCTGACGCGACAAGTCTGCACGGATCATATATTTTTTTTTCTCATGTTTAATTAGGTTAGATAGATCCAATTGACATGCTCGGGTCTTCTGCAGAAGTTGCCTGGTGGCCCAGCCACCCACGACATCGTAGTGCCGTTGCCTGCACGCGAAGAGGACAAGTCGCTGTTTTTCTCTGCCTAACTAGTCTCTTATCCACTTGCCCGTCATGAGACTCAATCAACGAATACTCAATAGAGTTACTTGACTATAGATATTTTCACTTGGTGTCTAAGATGATCGCCCCCAACAATATCTCAAGGATGACAAATACGATGCCAATGGATCTAAGAAGAGACGCAGAACTCAACTCACTAGATGATTGGTCATTATTATGAGACTTACATTTTAAATTAATTAACAGTATTAGTCGTATCGATTATATGTTATCCTTAACCGAATTTACCCAGTTTTATTCATTATTATTGGGTTCCAATAATGTTATTGTTTTCATCCGTTCATTCAATCATTCAATAATAATTATCCTTAGATGATTGCTGAAAGGATAATTAATGAATAATGTATCCTTTTTAATCCCGATTTCCGCTTAAGGCAATAGATAATCATAAAATATACAACACTTATCCATGAAATATATAACATAGGAAACATGTTCAGGATCATACATAGCACACATTTAGCATTTCAGTCATCTTTTTACATAAACTCTACAAAAACAAACCCGGTCATGTAACATGTACGTTTAAGGCACGCCACCCTCATCATATGCTAAAATCACAATATTTAATATCATTCATGTTTCCAATCATAAATTCACAAGTTTATATATCCTGATTCCCCTAGTAACATAACCTTAATATCCTTTGATGCGCATTATCAATGAACTTATCTTCTCTCATATTAGTCCCATATTTAAACATAAATTACGCATAAGATGCACAAACACACATAAGCAAGCATAGTCACAATCACCCATGATAATACAACTCGAGACATCCTAATCTCATCCAAAACCATCACAGCGTCCCATAACAACCTAAAATGTCCACATGACGCTTTTATAATCGTTCTTAATACCCAAGTCCCCTCATGTAGATAAACCTTAACCCCGACAATCATCGTCATCCCGATGATCAAACCACATACAAGCACAAAAAATGCCCATCAACATCACCATGACCCACATCTTGAAACTCATCATGCTTATTCCTTGACCATACCAACCTACAAGCAAGATCAACACAAGATGAATAATAAGCATCACATCCTAACTAACCCAACAGCATCACAACCAACACAACACATCACAACCCGCAATCAAACACATTCATTCATTGGTTTCAAATAACGTTTTTGTGGAGGTTACCTACCCGATGTGTATCCCTTTACTCGCGAAACAAGCAGAACGACGAAACGAAGCCGACACCTCTGTCGGCCGTTACCAGGCTGTCGGGCCTGCCGGCGCTTGCTATTGGGTTGTTGGGTCGACGTCACTGTCCGGGGCTTGTCATGACGTCGGGCCGCATCGGGACGCTGCTGAGCTGCTGCTATCCGAGAGCTATCGGGTCAGTTGAGCCGTTGATGGGCCTGTTGCTCTGTCGCTGTCCTGGTCGATGACTGGGCCGTCCGCGCTGCTGCCCGGCTGGTGGCGGGGAGGCGTCAAACGACGTCTCCAGCGATGGGGAGATCGGTGGTGGTCTCATTGTGGTCGGATCATGGCCGGACGAAGGTGATTCGTGGTGACTCTAGTGATTGTTTCGTGTTCGTTGACCGAGGTCGTATCCGGGCTCATGGGCTCGTGAGTGGTCGTATCCGTTCGCCTTGGCTTGGATGATCGCTGACGAGCTCTGGCGACAGCTCACGATGACGGGCGTGATGGTGGTTCGAGATCGGGAGTGATGGTGGATGAGGGAGATCGCGTCCGGGGTCGTGGTGGCTCGCCTTAGCTGGGGAAGGTCGGCGAGGAGTGGGGAGGACGATGAGGCGACTATCAGTGGTGGAGCTCGGTGGTTCGTGGATTGAGTGGTGGTGGGTTTGGTGAGGGAAAGGAGGAAGATCAGGAATGAGTGGGTGATTCCACCCTCAAAATATCTCACATATTGTATTTATTTATATTTCGTATAATTTTTTTTATTGATAATTAATTATTTTTGATTTAATTATTTTAATTATTTTATAATCATGTTCAATTTGATAATTTCAGATTTTCAAGCTTAAATCTATAATTTTAACGTACAAAAATTTTATTCGCGCATTCATAAATTTTAACGTATAAAATTTTTTATAATCAAAATATCTCATCATTTTCCTCCTGCTCCTCTCTCATTATTTTCCCTAAACCTTACTTATACTCTATTATCAGTAAAAGAATATTTTTTCTTCATCAAATTTGATAAAAATTCAACACATATAAAATTATATGTCGGATCAAACGATTACAATTAAAATAAGACGAAAAAAATAATTTTTTAATATTATTAAAAATAAGAACAAACATCTCAAAATAAGGATCATCATAAATATTTTAAAAAAAGAACCCAAATAGCTATACCGCCAGTTAGATTTCATGAACTCATGTTGCTCTACGTCGTAACTCATGTTGCTCTGCGTCGTAACAAGGATATTGGATGTAAGTGATGGCTTCCTCGGGATACTATGCAAATCAGATTTTACATACAACAATGGTGAAAAGTTAGATCTACAGTCGCCGGTGACGATGGACGCCGCCGAACAACTCCGACGACAATGGCGCAGGAACCAAACGCTATCTGTACATCAGTTACTCGATGCCCGCCATATCTTATCATACCAAATCTTATCGATTTTGATTCTAAGGGTTATTTTTAGGGTATTGGATGATCGATCTCTATTGTTGCTGTGATTGTGTGAGTCATGTGCTCGGATTTCGGATTCTTGTTTGCTGATTTGAAAATGTATCGATTGAATATGGTGTTTTTGTGTAGCGTGTTTGATTTGTGGATTGTATTGAGGTTTGTGGATCGTATTGAGTTCTCTGATTCTTTAGTTTGTTTAGGGAGACTGTGGATGCTGTGAACGGTAGACGATGATGTTGGTTTAGGAAAGGAAGTAAACTAGATGAAAAATGCATATTCTGAGATTGTTGGTTGTTTGTCAACTAGATAGGGAGTTCGATGGTATGTGCTAAACTGAGAATGAGAGATTTTCCTCTAGTGTTAGCTTGGGATTTTGAGATCTATCATGAGATTTTATTGCCAATGAACTGAACTAAGAAGTTAAAATGGGTCGTGGAGGAACGTCTAGGCAGTCGTCTGGTTAAAACATAGGTGGTATTCGAAAAGTTTTAGGAGACATGACACTTTCTATGCAGAATGTATCAGTTCGAAGGTCATCCGAAAACCAATTGTCGTCTGTAGTTAATAGAAGGTAATCTGATTCTAATGTCCAATTATCTCGGGCGTCCTAGGGTTTTGTTTATGTGGGGATCATTTGTTTAGTCTCTTGGCCCTTTCCATAGTTCAAATAAGATGCCTACTCCATTAGTAAATTCTTTTGGCAATGGAAACCTTTGAAAGAGAGACAAATAAGGATTTTGTCCAAGAGAGAAAACTTCAAACATGATGAGTTTTACACATATAATCCTCAGTTAAAAAGCCAAAGCAAGTAAAAAGGGGTTAAAAGTAGTTGCCCTCCATGTTGGCATGATTGTCGCAAAACCCTAACTGTTTTGTAGAATTTAAGGAGGATGATACTAATCAAAATACTTGATATTACTCAATGGAACACTAACTTGAGACACAGACTCTAAACCTTTTAGGTGAGAGACTTTTTGCTATTGGAATGTTTGCTTGACTTGATGATTGGATGAGAAGGCCTTGGACTCTTTTTATAGTTGAGGATGGAAGGGTATAGAATGTAACAAGGATGTAAAAGATGTAGGAGATATTTTGTGAGAAGAATCTAGATAAGGAGAGGGATGGAGAAGAGTAGAGAATTTTAGATGTCATTAGAATTGATCACCTTTTTTGAACCATACATGTTGGGCTCAAGGATTGATCTTGGACTTGAGTCTTCTTTGGGTTGCTGTTGGGCCTTCAACACTCCCCCTCAACACCGACCCCTCTTACTTCCATCCCCAGAAGTCGACGGAACTCTTCGAACTTCGCTTGGTTGAGTCCCTTGATGAAGATATCTGTTATTTCATTCTTCATGTTGATTTTTGTCATTGGACTGAAGGTTTCCTCATAATTTTGTCCATATTGCTGTGAGAACCCTCGAGCAACCAAACGAGTCTTGTATCTCTCTATAGACCCATCAGGCTTGGTCTTCACCTTGTAAACCCATTTAGTTGAGATGGGCTTCACATCTTTGGGTTTTGGCACTAGCTCTTATGTCTGGTTCTCCTTCAAGGCCTTATACTCTTCCTCCATGGCCTTGATCCATTCTTCACTCCTTGATGCCTCTTCATATGTTGATGGCTCTTTAGTATCTTCATCTGTTGCAATTGCTGCATTTGCATACTTTGGATTTGGTTTCTTCTCCCTCTTTGATCTTCGCAATTGTTGGTCTGGATCTACTTCAATCTCTATTTGTGCTGGTCGTTCCTCTTCTGTCATCTTGGTCTTCTGAGTAGTTTTTTCGTACACTCCTGTTTTCCATGGACTTTTCGAGTGTTCAGATGATTCAGACAAGGCTTCATCACCCCCAACATCTTCCTGCTCATCCATCTTTTGTTGTACTTTGTTTTCTAACTCATCAGAATCTGGAAGCACCAGCTCTTCTGTTGATGACCATGATGAAGCTTTGTCGAAAGCCACATTTCTTGAAGTGTAGCAGCGACCTGTTGTAGGGTCACAGCACCTCCATCCCTTTCTTGCATCATCATATCCGACAAAGATGCAACGAATTGCCTTTTTGTCGAACTTACTTCGAAGATGGTCTGGGACAAAAACGTAGCAGATACATCCAAATATACGGAAGTGGCTGACCGTGGGTTTGACATTCCATAGCTTCTGGAAAGGTGAGATAAATAGTAACTTTGCCTGAGGTAGCCTGTTGATTACATACGCCATCGTCTTCATACACTCTGCCCAAAACCTTGGGGACACATTCTTTGAGTGCATTAAGCTTCGACATATCTTTGTCAAGTGTCGGTTCTTTCTCTCAACAACACCATTTTGCTGAGGAGTGCTAGGGCATGTCAATTGGCGCTTGATCTTGTGCTCCTTCAGGAATGACGAGAATACTTCTGATGTGTATTCCCCTCCATTGTCGGTACGTACACAACGTACCTTCTTCCCAAGTTCATCTTCAACCTTTTCTATGAACTCTTTAAATTTTATGATGACTTCAGATTTTTCTTTAAGAAAGTAAACCCACACGAGGTGTGGCTCCAATAGAAGATAAGATGAGGGAGTCACGACTAAGATGGCATGGTCATGTGAAACGCAGACCAGTCACAATTTCTGTTAGGAGATGTGAAGCTTGGGAGTTAGCACATGTCAAGAGAGGACGAGGGAGACCTAAAAAAACCATGAGAGATATGGCCTATCATAATCTTACAGAAGATGATGTACATGACAGAATGGAATGGCACCGTCGTATTTATGTAGCCCCCCCACTTGATGGGATAAAGGTTTAATTTATTGTTATTGTTGTAAAGTAAACCCACACGTATCTTAAAAAATCATCAATGAAAGTCATCATATATTTTACCCCGCTGACAGATGGATGCTTCATCGGTCCGAATACATCTGAGTGGATGAGTTCCAAAGGCTCCTTTACTCTAAATTTTGACTCCTTATAAGAAAGTTGATGAACCTTTTCATATTGACACCCGGCTCAGATAGTATCTCTTTTGACTTTTAGTTGAGGAAAGCCCTTTAACATCCATTTTTTCATCACGATCTCCAACTTATGGTGTAATACACGAGAAATTTGGGAGTTTTGAGACGAATATATAATGTTGCGATTTTTAAAATAAATCGTACCAAAAGGTTATATATTTAAATTTAAGAAAATATTTGATTAATTAAATCAAATATGACGAAGAAATATTTTGGGATGATTAGTTGAACGCGACAATAAACGTTACGAACAAATAACGTTTCGTTATAACGTTATAAACGTTACACGAAAGGACTATTAATTTAATCCTAAAAACAACGAATTATGACTCGGAAGGTCATATTTTCATACACGGGATAAATCTAACGATGAAAATAGATTTTTCATGGATTAATATTACGAAATTTGGGTGAATAATAGACTGAACGAGACGTTTCGTGGGACGAAACGTGGGATAAAGACACACACACACTTCCCCTTTTCTTTTTTTTTTCTTCCACCCAAAACCCACTCCCGCCAACTCCCTCCACAACACCCACCTCCACCACACTCTTCACCACACTCTCCATCATTCGCTGCCGGCCTTCTCCTGCAAACACCAGGATCATCATCATCAAGCTAATCAACATCAAGCAACAACATCAACTTCGTCAACATCATCAACAACAACATCATCATCCTTCCATCATCTCGAACATCATCTCACCACCATCAAGACCGAAGGCAGCAGCAAGACGGGGAGGAGAACCAACATCGGCAGCCGCCCAGAGATCATCAAAGGATCAAACCGCGTGCTCGTGTGTTTAAGAAAACCAAACGCGTTCGAGGTAACCTCACTCGTTCGATTCACTTCTTTTATTCTTTCACATGATTCAAACACGTTTGTACATGTTTTGGGACGTGTTTATATTGTGTTTGATGTGTGTATGATGATTTGGTGGCTTAAAATCGTGATTTGGGTGTTCCGTGGACGGGCAGGGATGTTCCCTGAGGATTCTGCCCTGAGTTTCGTCGTGCCCGCGACAAGTGTGAGGGTGGTCGCGCCCGCTACGGGGTCGCGCCCGCGCCTGGGCCTCAGACAGAAAAAAAAAAAAAAACAGAAAACGGCCAGGATAAAAATAAAAGCTTTCGCTAGTTTTTCACTGTCTGACTAGCCCTCGCCGTGACAGCCCAATGTCGCGGCCGCGATACGCCCGATCGCGTCTTTGACGGCCTTTTGACCAAGGGAAATACAATTTCGCACCCCGAACTTTAAACCTACACGCGTATTAATTCGTCAAACGTGCATAAACGATCACGTTTGACATGTGATGAGATATTTGGGGGTTGAAATTAAATAGAATGTACCCTTATAATATATGTACCCTCATGGGAAAAAAAAGGAAGTGTTAAAAGGGTCGAACTTGGTGTCCCTTCTTCGATCCATAGCGATCATCTGTTTTCCTGAATAGCCTTGGTGGCTTGGGGATGAGTTATTGCACTCCTGTATTATCATCTGAGTCATCGTCACGGATGAAAACTAGCTAGGGAGCGATGGACATCCCCCATCGTCTTTGCATGCATGCAGCGGCTTCTACGCCGTAGTGGCGGGGCCACGGGTTACTCTCTGCAGGGAGGCCCAGAATTATCTCAATGCAGACAAACAATACCTTATTGAATGCGCACAAGAGGTGAAAGGCGACGCACAGGGTACGCAGGTACGGGAACAAAATCTATTGGGAAACCCGGATGACGATTGACACTTTATCTTATCTCTGTACTCCGAGTCGGTCATATCCTTGGAGTCGTCGCTGCTTTTGAGTCGAGTCATAAACCCTAATTAAATGCAAAACAAAGGAATGACTCCTAAAAGCAATACAAGGCTATATAAAGAAATGAGAAGCGATGTTGTGTGATATGACGCCTATATTTTTCAATATATATATATAAAAATGTTTTAGGGATTTTCGGCGGTCGTCATAGCCGTTAGCGGAAGTTTCCTGTAATTGGGATTCATACACCAGAGATTGCTGAGTTTCAATAGCTCACGGTTATGTTTTTCAATTGCAGGTATGCCCCAAGCAGCATCTGAAGGCTCTTAGAGAGAGTTTGTTTATATTTAGATGTATCCACGGAATTTGGATATTATGGCAGATCAGTTGTCAATATTGTTAAAATGTAATAAATGATCTCCATAGCTTCCGTTTTAAGTGTTGTAACTAAACAGGTATTTGGGACTGTAAGTTATGATTGTGGCTACTGTTTATAGTTCCTTGACTTCTGGAATCCTAAAACCCATTCGATTTGTTTAGCCTTGTCACGGACCGGGTCCGTGACGGCATAACGCTCACGTGTTTTCCTACGTGGAAAGTCGGGACGTTACAGGGTGGTAACTCACGTGCCCAAGTCTAGCATGCCATAAATCTGTCGTCTCGTTTTTTCGAGTCTTATCTACGTATGCTGATTCAGCAGACATCACGTAGATAGACTCTAACCTTTGCCACTTCATTATTGATGTACCCGAGACCTTTAGATTTTGGTGCACCTTGACATCTTGTGGTCCGAATACCACAAAATTTCTGGATGATGTCAGTTGAGATAAAGATAACAGATTCTTTGCCTTACCTGGCATGTGATAGACGTTTTGTAGCTGTACCTCGTTAGTGCCGGATCGAGGTGTAATCACAGTCTTCCCAACATGACAGATCGGAAGTTTGGAGTTGTTTGCAGTGACTATAACTTGTTTCCCTTTATACTTTGTTATGCTCTCCAGTTTCTCCTTGTCTCCGATCATATGATTAGAGCAACCGGAGTCAACGATCCAATCTTGGTTGTAGTCTATCCTTCCTGAGTTTGGAGATGCTCAAATGGCAACTTCCTCCGTGGTTGCGAAGGATGCATAGATATCCCACTCTTCTTCACTTCTACCATCATGGTGGGTGCGGGTCATCATATTTCCTTCAATATTTTTCTTCTTAAACCAATAGTCACGGGCGATGTCGGCTTTTTTGCCACAATTATAGCATTTGAAGTGTTTCTTATGCATGTCCTTAGGTGATTGTCCTTTTTTGTTTGGGGTATGCTTTACTCCCCCTAAATTTGTGCCCTTTTGTTGATGTCTTATAGGGCTACTCCTTTGTTTCTCACTAAAGAGTGCTTCTTCTTCACTCTTTGTGGTAACACCCGACATTTGTTTAGCCAGAGTTTCTTGATTGGCCAATAGACTCTCCAGATCCGTGATGGATGGTAGAGTAGGCCATCCTTATACTGCCGTAGCAAATATGACATATTCTGCCCTCAGTCCATGGATGATGATCATTCTCATCCTGAACTCACTAATTTTGGACTTTGGATCTAATTGAGATATGTCCTGATATAAATTTCTTATTTTTGTGAAGTATTGGTTGATAGACATACCTCCTTATTTTGTAGACATCAACTCATTATCCAAGAGTTGGAGTCGGGCATCATGCTTCTGCGAGAAGAGTGACTTGAACGTATCCCATACCTTTTTCGGAGTATCTGCTTCACGTATGTGCTCAATCAACTCCTTCTCAATGCTTGTCTTGAGCCCATGCATAGCCTTCCCACCTTTGATCTTCCACTTCCTATATGCATCGGCATTCTCAGTGGAGGATGGTGTGGTCTTATTACCACTAACAATTTCCCAGAGATTTTGTCCTTGTAAATAGGACTCAATACATGTACTCCAATAACTATAGTTGTTGTCATTTAGTTTCTCCACGTCTCCGGTTGTGTTCGATAGATCCGTCATGACTTCTTGGTCTCGAACTAATCGGATCGACGATCTTATACCAAGTTAGCAACCTTGGCTCTGATACCGCTTGTTGAATTTATGAGGATGAGAGAGTGACCAAAATAAGACACTTTATTGATATTGTGAAAACGATATAATACTCACACCTTTGAACTTCTTGACTCAATGGGAACACTACACTTTGTAGACACAGTCACTCTTATACCTTAGAGACTCTTACTTGTTTTGGATAATCTTACAACAATGGCATAACCACTATTTATGCTACTCACCTCCTCTAATGGATGGTGAGGATTACAACAATCCAACGATTAGGAGAAACTCTCTAGAGTTCTCTAAAAATAATCTTAGGAATCTTCCCATACATATTTTCATAGAACATTCTAAAAAATATTCTAAAATTTATCCTTATAAAAATCTAGACAAAATATCTAAAGGTTAAATTATGAACCTTTGACTTAGATTTATAATTGATCTTGAGATTGGGTTGGTGTTGTTAACTCCAACATGGTTCCCTATAAAAATCCATCAAAAAAGGCATCTTATTATGATGGATAATCGCCCGGCATTTCCCCAAAAAAATCATATGAACCATGGGGGGTTTTCAATCGTTGAGATCCAATAGCAACTTTTTCGTTCAAATAATCATTAATCGATCAAACTGAGAAGCTTTATCAAGTAATTAGCCATTCATATGAAGATTTTCGAACTCTACCATCAAAGAAATGCTGCAATATCCGGATCCCATTGGTCTGTGATTTTGAGCTTAGCAATTCCTCCCAGTAGTACAAGATGTCAGCAAGCTCTACCGAATCATGACGGCGAGGATGAGATCTTTAACCCGTGATAGATAATGGTAGAGGGTAAAAGATTCGTGCCTCCAATGCTACCAATCCCTAATTTAAAGTGATCTAGAAAAGCAGCTAGAGAGTAAGAGGACGAGTGAGCTCTCTAGGAATCTGCCCAAGCAGCAAACAAGGGCATTTGAGCAATGGCGGCGCCATGTCTCAGCTGCACTGATGGCAGCCAAGTTGTGACTGCCCCAGCTGGGTTGGTAAACAACCAGGAAGCTGAAGGCGGCATTGTGAAGGGCAATGCCAAGTTGGCTTTATCAGGACTGCCTTCTCTCGAGCTCCCCAGGCTCGTGACAAGGGAAGATGGATCTGAAACATGAGTGCCTATCTTGGCAGAATCATTCATCTTTTGTTGATCAATAGAGGTCATCCTATCAATCTTTGCGAGACCTTTTTCTGCCATGGGGAGCGACAGGACTTTGTCATTTCCGACAGTTATCCTGTTCTGATCATGCTGTTCTCCACACCCAGTATTTTGTGGTTGTGTTGATTGGTAGAAGATCATCTTCCAGCTATCCGATTCATTCTCATCATTCTTTCCCAATTCATTATCTCCTCCACTGCTGATGTTGACCGATGGACTTTGAATCCGAGCCTCTCGACCTGATTGTATCTCTTTGTTTCTCCTTGCTAGATCACTTGCTAAGAGGGTATTGCTTGCCATGATCTTTTCGACGTCGTACCTTGCTATGTCAAAGTTAGTCACTGCATTGATCCCCCGGAATTTGATTGCCGCGATGTCATATGCCTCAGCTGCTTCCTCTTGAGTGCCTGTAGTTTCGGATTCATCATACAAAAAATTATCCTTACGATCCCAAAGGAAGTACCATACGGCTTCAAAGTAGGACCGGACAGAAAAGGAATTCCCCCAATGACAGCTTTATAAAAGGAAGAATCTTCATAGGCACCCAGTTTATAGTGCAAGTTCAAAGTGGCCCTTTATCAGCCTTATTCTAAGTTTACAAGTCTCCAAAAAAGGAACATACAGCAGTGGATTTCTCCGAGTGGCCCCTTTCGAATGACAAAAGGAGTCTGCCTTTCATGTTCAAACTATGATATTATTGAGTAAAGACCTTGAACAATCCTTTTATATTGAGTTTAAGAAGATATCGGGTTAGTGCGAGATTAAGGATTGAAAGAGGCTTACTGAATGTCCCTAGATAAAGGTCCTTGTTCCCGGCAACTCTGCCGATTCGAGCTTGCCATCTTCCATGTTGATGGTGTCTGCATAAACAACAAAAGCAAAAACAAGTGATTAAGGGGTATCTCCTAAGCTCTCCTCTAATCCCTAATAAACGAAAGACTAAATTTTCTGTGTCCTAACATCTCCTTCTAACAAACCAATGATTGAACAAAATTCATCTTCATGTCATGCACATGTTACTGTGTCATTTGGGTTTCGGAGTTTCTAGACTGACATTAGGTACTTTGATATGAGTGCAATTTCCTGTCGCATTTTCCTTTTTTACTCACTGATCATACTTGTGTTGGTTTTCTTGGTGATAGGATATGTCTTCTACGCCTTCACCTGTGTATATGATACTATGAAGAACCAACTTAGAAACTTAGCAAGGAACGAAGTTCTACTCATAAAGCATGATGACTTGATGATTTTGGTACCTTGTCACTCCTCTGTATATTGATGCACCTCTTGAAAAACCACTGCTGTTCCTGTTAGAGCCTAAGCATAAGATTAAACATAAAAGAGGAACAATGCCAGGTGTCAGCATAAACTAAACATGAAGAAGAGCTTCTACCTTCTAAGATGAGCAACATATTCCTGCCTGGTTAGGTTCTTCATATCCTCCAGTTCTTTCTGATAATTCTCCAGCTGCCAAACACACCATTTGACAACTTCATTTGATATAAAATGTAACAATGACATGAAGTGTAGGCCAAATTATTTTGATCATTACTGGAAAATTGATATGTGTTGAAGGTCCCCAATACTTGAGTGCTGCTTGATCATAAGCTCTTGCTGCCTTTTCTTCTGAATCATAACCCCCTGCTCCAAAACAACACTTGAACTTAAGTTTCCTCGTGATCTATAAATGGATCACAAATGTACTCAATCGAATAGAGTTGTTACCTAGGTAGACTGAAAGTTCAGATTCCATCGCAGCATCAAGAAACAAATCAGAACGTTAGAAATAGTAAGTATATATCAAATAGACAACATAATGCAGAAAGAAACTAAAGTGTTGCATTGATACAAACCTTGCCTCCCTTTTCTGCTCTGTCCCTCTTTCTTGCAACTGTTATCCCATAGATGAGCTTCATATCGACCGGTCCATCGGTGCCTAATACACAACAATTAGAAAAATCAGAACAAGCAATGAGCTTCTTCATGCTTATAACAAGGATGATGAAACGAAACCAACCTTGTAACACCTCTATACTGTGAAGTTCTTTGCCCAAATGTATCCAAAGACTTCCTATGAACAATCTGCCTCTGATTATCCACATTCTCAGGCAACCTTTTCCTTGATTCCATAACCAAGCACTCATTTCCTGTTGGTGAGATATGCTGTGATGCAGTCACACAGCTTGACTGAGAGCTTGGGCTCATGGATAAGCTCAAAGACTGCAAATCTCCATACCCAACTGACCCAATATGCCCAGAATGTTCCCCATTTTGTCCCATAAAATCAGTCATCTTCTGCTCCAACACTTGCCTGCTCAAACTGTATCCACCACCACCTCTCTGTGTCCAAGTGCCTGAAATCCCATGAGGATCTGCCATGGTTGATACTTGGATGGCAGCTTGTTGTTGTTGTTGTTCCTTGGTATGCATCACCAGCTCATTGCCTTTGAAGGCAGTGTAGCATGGGTGTGTGAATCCTTGACTGCTTGGCTCATGGTGGTAGAACATGTTGTCCATGCCAAGAGCCATTGCTTCTCTGTCATGATTCTCATAATGATGGGGCCCCATTGTTTCACTTCCAAAGAAATCCTCTAGTTTTGGTGTGCTTGATGTTGGCAACATTCCTTCACAAAAAAACACAAACCCATATCCAATAACTATAAGAAAAACATGTCCCCTTGCCCACAACCCAAATCAACTTAACCGATGTCAAACGCTCCCATATAGAGCGAGGCCGAGGAGGAAAAAAGAAACTTTGTTTCGCATAATGTTGGAGTTCAGTGGTTTACCTTGCATTATACAGAGTGTGCCATCAGATTTGAGAGGCATGACAGGCAACATGGAGAAATGTTGACTGCCACCATTTTCACCCTGATCAACGCCATAGTAGAGTCCAGCACCGTTGTTGGTGTAGTTGAGCAGAGCTTGGGTGTTGAAGAAAGAGGTTGCTGATGAAGGATTATGATTAGTGTTTGAGCTAGGAATTGCCTGGTTTTGGTGATGATGATGATGAGAAGCTGAAGAAGCTTCCATGGTTAGAGCATAAGGCGAGAGTGAGAAACCTAACCAGCCATTGTTGTTGCTTCTGCTATTCTCATCATCCATGGACTTCATTTCCTCAGTTCAAACTTGTAAGCCAAATAAGAAACCAAACCCTCTTGTTTTTCTCACCTTGTGCTCAAGTTTCACAATAATACAATCATTGGGCAAACAAATAATCCCCCTAATAATGATAACAACATCCCTTGATATTTTCAAGAAAAATGCAGAATAAATATAAAGAGGTTGGCTTTGCTGCTCCCTGCCTCTCAAGCATACTCTTCGCAAAGTTCACACACTCCTCTTAATAAAGGGAACAAGGCTAAGGTCCTGTAAACAATGCAAAGAGAATGAGTTGGAGCTAGCAAATCCTGGGCTCCATGCTGCATTCTATTGGGATCTGTGTATGAGAAAGACATGTTCTTGTGCTTTATCCGCAATAAATCTCTTCTCCCAACTGGTATATCCTTTATGTTTCAAATGATCACAGTATGAGAATGAGTTTATTGAGATAAAATTAAGGAAATGATACTTTTGAGGTTTTTTTCATTACTTCTAAGACTATAAAATTATCCTATAATAATATTTTGATTTATGTATCATTCATATGTTTAGAAGAAAAATGTATAGTTTTTAATTAGCGAAATGTTGAACTTTCAAAATACTACTATGTCAAATGTTTAATAAGTGAGAATGAGTGACTTGTTACACCTGAAATGTTTGGTTTAACATATTGTTGGATCGAACAAAATATCTGAAGTATAAACCATAAATATAACATCAGTAAATTTATTCAAACCCATCCAAATGAGTCAGATATTTACTCCTGATTAGTTGAAAAAGAAGTCAAGGGTCTCATAATCTAGCAATAATGTATAATGATGGGGTATTCATTTTCAAAATCTCATGTCTTGTGATAGACATTTATAGGTAGGTTAAAGTTACTTGTGCTTGGTACATGAAGTTTGGTTTTATGTTATGTGATGGACAATACTGGAGAATATGGGCAAAAGAAGATAGCTAGGCTAGCTGCTTTATGCTGCAGAGAAGAGTGATTTAGACTCAGGTTTCTTGGATTCACGGGCTTGGCTTAGCTTAGCTTATCTATTTATGACTGATTGACCTTCTTGTCATTTCTCTGTGATTAGTGCATGGTACAACCTACACTGCTCATAGTTACTGAGCTCTGTTTGAAATGCTGCTCTCTTTTAAGGTTATTTTATTCATTATCATGGTGTAATCAGGAAATGGTCAGCGGGATGAAATTTTCACGTAGGTAACATAATGTCTCAGTAATTTTTGTAATGAATCTCGTTCAGGTAAGTCTTAGTATTGGAATAAATATTTGCTAGTTATTTGGTTGCAATTCCTTTAGTTAGTCTTGGTCAATGATAGTATGAAATTACTATGCTAGTCCATGATTCCATACCTAAAAGAAACCTTGCTCATTTCTTTTTCGTTGACACCTTTATGTGCAGGCGATGATCCAACCACTTCTAGGTGGGAATCGAGCGACATAGAGCTAGCTGTAAGTGATGACCAGGTATGCAACGAGCCACAACTCTCATCGAATATGATAATGTTGGATACCAGTCGGTTATGGTTTTGTTATTTATAATTTGAGTTTGGGTAGAGAGTTCTGAGTGTGACGTTAGTCCAAATAAGTTCAGATCGTTTCCTTTAAATCTAAAAAATGATTGTCCGAGACATGCTTCATTGTGGTGTAAATAGCTGAAATAGTGTCATAAGTGAGTGGCAGGATTCAACAATCCCAACCACATAGGATGAGAATCTGCATGAGAAATTGGTAACACTATTCTCTGTGGACAGACTAGTCATTCATTCTTGTGTTCTTGAGAAACAGAGGAAGGGAAGAACTTTCTTGGGATGAAGAGTAAACCTATGAAATGGGTCAAAAAGTGAAAGCAAAGAGGAGAGAGAGATAGGCTCTTTGGGCACCTCTTTTTGATTGTAGTAATCATGAGTTAAAAATTCTAGGAAAAGCAAAGAACCACTAGCTAGTGGGCAAATGTGAATGATAGTAGTAGCTTGTTGAAAAAATAGTTTGATGTGTAGAGGGCATAATGTTTCTCTGTGGCTCTGCACTTTGTCACATTTACCCCTTCATCTCTCATTTCACTGTCAAACTATCTCACTTTGGTTACGTGATGGGTTAATTTATGATGCCTAAGGTCCCTCTCTATTCCCTCTGTTTTCCCTTTCATTTGTCCCGTGCTTTTTTAATTGCCTCATTATGGTTCTTGCATATCCTTGATTCCTTTCATCAGTATATTCTCTCAACTTATATGCGTTTATCGCTTTAACTATAACGTTCTTGTTGAAGTTCTAAGCTATGATCCGTCCCTCGTCATCTAAATTGTCCATAGACTCTAGTTTCATATGAATGTCTTATATTTCATCATTTAGTTGAATATGTGCAGTATGACTTGTTTCTGTGCAGCTTTTCGCTCTTGGTTTTTTCTTCGTGTTCTTTGTCGAGCTTTATGGATAAGCATACATGCATATTTACGCACGTTCATTCTAGTTCATTTTTTGCATCTTTGGAGCTTTGGATTCTTATTCCTTCCTTATAGTTCTACTTCTTTTCAGATTTCAATCAGATAGTCAAATCCCGAGTAGTGCGCATGGGTCAGAGAAGGAACCTAATGAATAAAACACATAGGCAAAGATGGATCCCAGTGACCTTTTAGCACCACACGAAATATTCCATTTCCACATTTGTACGTGACTTCTGAAGATTTTCCTCATATCTTCCCATTGTTTAGAGTTTTTCCATCAATTTTGCACCAGTGTTTTACATTGTACTGTTTCTGTTGGTGGATATGCCACCATATCTGATTTTGGACAAGGCCGATATCTTTACTACGCTTATCTATGCAAATATACGGTAATTAATTCAATCGATGTCCCGATGATTAGGGGTTCGACATAAGTTAGAACATGCTGTAAAAATTGACTACTATGAAGAGAGCTTATTTTTGATAACCCTTTTGTACGTTAACTTCTAATCTGCCTTTACTTACAAAATTTGAGGACAGTGCGGAGGATCCAAAACAAAATCTAGAGAGGAGAAGAGAAGGGAAGATTATGGGGAAGTGGGCACCAAAGACAGACAGACAAACAGGGTGGTCAATTTGTACCAGAATTAATAAATGAGAGGAAAAAAAAGCATACCAAATCCAAATTTATACAAAGTGATAGAGACCTCATAGAGAAGAAGCAAAGAGAGCATTCTTGTGTTTTCTTATACTGTATTTTTTTAACGGGCAAATACCATCCCGTGCTTCCATCCCATATATGGGCAGCAAAGCTCCTTTCTTTTTCACACTCTTTGCTCTTTTACCCTTTGGCATGCATATTGTATAAAGACTTCCTTTCACACTCATTTACTCTTTCCTTTTTCAGCTATTTCAAGTTATTAAAAAAATGCTGAATTTTTTTCTGTGGCTTTCACTTTCCCTCCCTCTCCTTTGTGTTGCTTTGTCCAGCTGCAGAGGCAGCTCAGCCTGTTTCAGCATTGTAACCAGAGACATGCAGAAACAGATATATGACCTCATCTCTCATCACCTCCCTTTCGCCCTCACCAAATTTTCATGTCGACCGATAAACAAGCTTGATCTGTTACTGATAGCATAGATTATTCGTCTATGAATATGAAGTTTAAACTTTATTTTATCTAGTAGTAGATGATATCGTTTATGATCCTGATTTCTATATCTATGAGCGGGAGTACATGACATCAGGTTGGGTTTCTTTTTGTGACTTTAGGGGTAATATGTAGATAGATGTATAGATGTAACTTAAGCAACAATCTTTTTGTTGATCACCACTAAGATAAGACTATATACATGTCCTTATCCATGATAAAAATAACTGGATTTGTTATTCTTGAGGTATAGATGGGTATATGTGATGGTATGGACATATGCAGGTGCTATGATGTGTCATGGTCTAACGGCAATTTCCAATGCCAAGTCGTCATCAGCCTTAGATTCTCGCTCTGCAGAGTGTATAGAGTAGAAAGATAGAGAGAGCTATGAGGAGAGGGGCATGCAGCGAAGTGATGGCATTGAAAGATTTTCTTGCTTTCTCGAGATGAATTTCAACTTCGTTCATTCAATACAAACCCTTTTTGATTTCATTTTGTCCTGTGCTCCGTACGATGATACTGTGGCATATTTGTGATTCAGCATAATGGATAAGTGTATTTTTCCAGTGGAAATGTCCAGTAGTCCCTGTTACGTCCCATTCAAACATCATCGTTACAACAACAATAACAAATCAAGTCTTTATCCCATCAAATGGGATCGATTGCATAAATACGATGACGCACAAGTCGTCATATTCATGTTGAGAGATTCAACGAGACTTTTTACGTGTTGACTGACGGTTACCTAACACACAACTCTCACCATTTTATCCGGACTTGGGACCGGCTAGGGACGGAATAAAAATCCCTAACCTAGATAGGTTTAAACATTATCATTATATTATTTAATATATAATTTAAGAATTTTATCTTTCGTTTAAATGATATAAGAAAATTGTAATATTGATTCAGGAATATAGTTTATAACTTAAACTAATATTAATATTTTATGATAATTTTACATAAACGATATTTGATCGTCCTATAAACAATTCGTAACACGAATAATTTTATTGTTTATATAAGATAGTATTGTAATTTAAATGAGACTTGCATCTCCAATATTGCATCACTTGTTATCATATTTGGCACCGTCATTAGTCTTATCTATTTGGTCTTTGATATTTATGGTCGATAAACATTATACCCCTTCGTCCTACAAAAGATGTAACGGATTGATTTGGAACCTGTGTCGATATAAAATTTAAATATAATTTTTTGTAAATTTATCATTAAACATGAATAATTATATAAATTATATATTTTAACTTAATATATATTACGAAACGATCAGATATTATTTGATACGAAAACAATATTTATATTCATATATATAATATAATATAATTATCCCTTGAATATTTTATGGGAAGGGAGTAGGTTCTAATCCTGGTGAGTCGTTAACATGATGGATGGGACAATATCTTAGAAATTGTTAGTATTGAGTCAGACCCTAATATCACGGGATTTTTCTCTAAAATATTCTAGGAAATTATAAATGTTATATAGAAATGTATAGAATTTTTTAGAATTTTTGGCAAGACCTATAAATAAGCTTGTCATCCCTCATTTCTAACCATCAAGCAAGCATTCAAGAAAGATCAAGCAATCAAGTGACCAATCAAGCAATACAAAGAAAAGTTTGAGACAATTCCAACCTTTCTTATGAGTTTCAATTCTTGAGAGTGTTTAAGAGTTAGGCTGACTTAGCATACTCGAGGCAAGGTTTGCTAAGTGACGCAAGATCTAAAAAAAAAGCCCGTGACACTAAGCCCTCTTGATTTTGCCGTGATTATATTTTTATTACATATTTTCTTTGTCATATATTTATGAAAACGTTTTGATTCGATATAAAACTTTATATAAGTGTTAAATTTATATGAATTTTGATGAAAAAAATATTTTTTTTATGACAGTGGGATTTACTCTAATATTTATGAGAGGAGATAGTGAATGTATTGTAACAAATAAGATTGATTTGATATTTTTTTTATTTTAAAAGGTTAGCATAATAGGGAAAAATTTATTTTTGTTAGATTGATCAAATAAAGAAAATATTATGATTAATATGAAATGAACAAAATATATTTTAAATTCGAAGGGTTTCACTCCATGGGTTCTAACCTGTTGTCCAAATACGAGGATGGGCGTATCTCGTTATAGGGAATGCTCGAAGTAGACTATACGCTATGTACAACTTTGAAGTAAGCCGGTAAAGAGGTTGTATAGCTCTAAGCGAAATTAGGACCTAGGACCTACTTCTTTCATATCATAATATAAATAATCGATTGATTCAATATACGGATTTATATTTATATTGAATTTTTATAAAATTTAACGAAAAAAAATATTTTTTAGTGATAGTAAAATTTACTATAACGTCTGTGAAACAAGATACTGAGATGTACTATAACAAATGATGGAGTAGTATTTAAGGAGTATTAAATAATATTCTCTTCATCTTAATTTAATTACATCATATTTTTTATTAGTATCAATATAAATGTAATATTTTACTTTTTTCTTATTTGATAATGAATTTATATTAATATAATCAAATTAATCCATCACTTGCTTCCTTCTTCTTTTTCACTCTCCTCTAATTCTCACTTATATCCCACCATCTGTAAAGAAATATTTTTTTTCATCAAATTCCATACAAATTCAACACGCGCATAAAATTTCGTGGCTGGTTAAACCGTTAGAATTGAATTGAGATGGAGATAGTATGATACTCCTTTCGTCCCACATTATTCCGGTAACATATATTTCGACACGTTCTGTTCTTATTCTTAACGATGTCAGAAAAAATCCTAAACTGACTCCGGATTAAAGTTCATAAATTAATATATCATTAGTGTCTCACAATAATTTTATAAAAAATGACGTTTGATCTTACTAAATTAGATCTCGAAATACGTATTATCGTAATAATTATAAGACAAAAAATATATTATATTTTAAATCAATCCAAATAAATAAATATCTGGCTTGACGGGCCATTTTGGAAAATTCTTTTCCTGTCAATAGACTAGGTAGAAAGAGAGCAGATTTGAAATTCTGCCATGAATTCATCAGTTCATCGAAGCGTAGTTGGTTGGGTTGTAACTGGGTCTTGGTAGGGTCACTCACACAGAAAGAAATCCAAATGCAATCCAAGAAACCCCGGTTGCCAACAACTAGCAAACAAGAGTTGCTTTGCTAGTTTGCTGCATATTGTATAAAATTCCCTTAAAATTCACTTTCACAAGACAAGCAATGAGACTAGGAATCCGTTTTTGTTCATTTATGGTTGGTTGCGTTTAAGAGTTGGATACCCATTTGATTTTTGACTTTGCAGAATGAATTGAAAGTGACTTGAACCATACAGAGACCCTTAACCAAAACTAGCCCTTTTGTATATGGTCAGGTCAGCTAGCTTGGAGTTCAATGCTTTGGTTGCATGGTGATGGACCTGATAGTGATCTGGTTTGGTTCATGGAAATGGTATCTGTGATGAGTTCTCTCTGTGAGTCTATGTTAAGGTGCAATAGAGGTAACCATGGCCATGTAGGTGCTGGCAATTTTGGACAGGGTCATGGTCGTATATGGTGATCTATAGTTTAGAATTGAGTTCATGTTAATAGTCAATGCTATGGGTGGTTTGGGCTATTCATACTACATATTAGTGTTACGGGATATAGGGTGTCTTGGCTATGACTCCGGTGATCATTTGGGTTGAGATATGAATCTAGTTTGTGAGCGGGTTTCATGATTCGACTATGTCACAGTATCCTCGGTTTCTAACAAGTTGGTTTCATGGTTGAACTATGTCATGCCGGAACATCAGTTACCCTCAACTGCTGCACGATTCAGGTGAAGCGAAGCTGTGACCTAACTGGAAAGCAGACCTCTCATGACATTTTGAAGACGGCTGCTAGGTCGTGCAAGCTGCTGATAACGGTAGATGATATTTGGGGAATGATATAATTCAAGTGCACACCTTGAATGGGTGTAAACACGACAGAGGGTGTACAGACTAACGTTCTACATGCTTGGTCGTTGTGGAATCTATCATGCAATGGTTCACGATGATGCCTGTTGACGTCAAACAAGTTAACGATGATCTATTCGTCAGGTTTCGAGTTGCAGCAATAACAGGATGTGAAGGTATGTGCACTGAACAGGTCAAGGCAAGAGCATGAGCACATGCTGCACGACCTTACATGGACATATCTGATGCTTGTGCTCTTATGTGCCCTTCATTGTTCAGACGATCCTAATCAGTAGTTTCATGACCGCAGGTTCGACTGGCCAATATCCCAGATTGCCACACAAGATATGTCCTGAAAACTCATATTGATCTCAGGGAATCTCTCCTTCTCCAACATCATGGAGCACGATGGGAAAACATGTATTGATGTCTTCCTAGAAATCAGAAGGCGAAGAAAATGCAGACTATGGTTGAAGCAAGTGGACTGTACAAGCATCCGGTGATCTTGTTGATTGTGGCGGGAATTATTTATATAACGACATTGGCATTACATTGTTGTGTGTATAGTTTCATCTTCTCGAGTTTCTTTCGCTTGGTACAGCTTTCTTTTTTATCCAAATGTGAAACAAAGCAGTATATTGAAGATGAATGCCCTTAATTTACAACACAAGCGCAGACACACACACATCACTGACCTTGTTACACTGCAACGAGTATGATCATGCGAGATGATGCATGACAAATGCTCTTGCACGCTTGCAGCGGGGACTTTTACAGCGATGAAGCCTCAAGCTACAGGTATTTTGCAGCAGACATCGAAGACATCTTGAAGAGGAGCATGATCTCCAGTTTTTTTATCCTTCCAAGCGTACAGCAGTTCCTTTCCTTTGAAGACGAACATTCCTCCCTATCATATCAATCAGAACAACACGTTTCAACACAGAATCTTTGAAGAATCACAGTTACATATAACAGATCCAATGTGGTGAGATAAATACTAATCAGGTGAAGGCAGGGCTCGATGGGCATTATTAGACAGAAAACAGGAAGATATGCGAACCTGCTGCAGGACACTACTTGTGTCATCCGGTGTTGCTTTAATCGTATAGTTCTTCCCTGCTTTCTTCAGTGTATTTATCCTTGAAAATGCCTGCGGCTGGGAGATTCATGAAACATCAACAGCAAAACTTGGCACTTCAGCAGGGAGCCTAATGTCATCCCGTTGCATACAACAGAAGCCCTCTAATGAAATGAAAGGATTAGAGAAGTACCACTGCACTACTGAAGAACGTGCGGATGAAGCCATAGTACAGTCCCAATACATCATACGCCTGAAATGGAATATTTTTTCATGAGATCTATGCGGATGGGCTTGAAGACTTGAAGTCATCGATGGATAACGATACAGTTCATTCTTACCTTCCGTTCTGGATCAGCATATAGGCACTCCAAAGGAAATGATGACTGTCCATGAGATGAAACATTATTAAGTAAAAACGAGAATTTTGAACATTTGATAATGTAGACAAACAAACATCAAGATGCTTCATGGTCATAGGTCGGTTTAGCCATAGGCCCATAGTTAGACAATGCTAAAAGAATAACGCCTTGAGCATGCAAAATATCAAATGCAACATATTTGTATGTTAAGAAAATATCTCATCAGACGTGGAAGGAAAACAAACATAGTTTGAAGAAACATCTACGAGCAGGTGAGGTTTCATCGGGCAGTTTGAACTTTTGTAGACTAAAAACACACGATGACAGTATGATATCTGTTGTTTCGAACTCAGAAGACGACATCGTGAATATAAAAACACACGATGACAGTTCATGTAAATGAAAGTCGAATATAGGATTGAAGAATACCCTCTCAGCGAACATACGGGCCCTGTCAGGAGTTCCAACGCCAACAGCAATAAGCTTTACACCAGCAGAATCAAACCTCGCCTTTGCCTCTATGAGATCTGAACCAAGCTCCCAGCTACAAACATACATTAGAAGCGGCATCTCAGAACACATCTTTCCATTCAACACCAAACTCGATCAGAATTAGATTACTGGAGAATGAGGATGTTCACCTGCAGTAGCATCCAAAGTGCCTTAGAAGCGCGACTACAGCGATACCCTGAAAAACAAAGTTCAAGAAAGGATTATTCATGCACCATTGACTCCTCCCTCAAACCAGCACTGCACAGCCAACAGCACGGATTCACATCCCTAACACTTTGGTTCAAACCCAAGTGAAAGCCTCATGTGTACACAAGCCAGAACTCAAGTTATATGCGAACAAATAACGGCAGCAACATAGGGACTATGATTAACCGTAAATTCCTTGATGCAAGTCTGAAGAACAATCCTTAACCTCTTCGAAATGCCCCCATCAGTGGCAAGATTAGTAACTACCTTCATTTCCTTCTAGTCTTCTTTCATAATATCTCATGATCACAATCCAGCACTACATTGAGTTTCTTCAACCGCAAGCTAATTTTTGCGCATAATATTCTAACCATATCAATGGTTGTCATGGAGTACCACATAACAATTAACTGATTCAATTCAGATCTGATCACAGGAAAGAAAAACCCCGACTTGAAGAACAACCTTCTTGCAACACTTTCCACTTACAACAACTACTAAGATAAATCTGTTATAGATACGGTTTGAAACACTTCCCATTCTATTGCTAAAACAAAATGCACACACCCACGTTAATCCAAACTCTACCTCTTAACTTAAAGTCCCAATCCACTAAATCCTACGCCCTAAAATTATAAAATATCATCATCCAATGAACAACGGTGTCTTGAAACCCAAACCACGGGGAAATGGTTGTTCTATCACTGAATCTTTCTCCTTATTAGTCAAAAAGAACTTATACCTACCCGTTAAATTATAACCATGTGATTAAATTGCCATCGACCACCGAAGTTCTCATCCACAACCAACGATAAACATTATCACACAATTCACCAAAAAACAAAATCAATTCATGTTAAGATATACATCAACCTTCTCATCAGTTCAGATTTTTGATAGAACTTATTCCTGGACATGTTAGTAGGTCGGGACATCATCGTACGAGTTCAGACTTTCGGAAAAACTTGGTACTCGACAATGCAAGATACCACGAAACGAAACAGACAGAGCAAAGAAACAAGAACCTCGTTCTGATCCCAAAGTTCCCTGAACTTGACCGGCTCACCGGTATCCGCTTTGAACACCGTAACATCCCCGAGAATCTCCGCCGCATCTTCCCCTGACTTCTCCGAACTCGCCGCCATGATAAGTTCTCGAGGAGACTGAGACGGACAATTAGGGGAAAATTGATGGTGGGATTGTGATTAGCATGTGGTGATTGTAGTCGGCGCCGTTAATGAGGTGTGGCTAGCTAGCTACCATGGGAAGTGGGGCTCTCGAGCTTTGTTTCGTTGAGGTACTGATTTTTTGTGTGGCGCCAATAGAATGTTGTGTCGTGTTATCGACGGATAAGATAACTTATGATCGTCTCAACATTATTCCACGGCAATTACATTTAATATAGGAATTAAATGTTGATATGTATAGTTTTATTAAGTCTTTTAATCCAAACCTTTAAGATATTACAAAAAATGTTAGGGTTGTGTTCGTCCTTGTATAAGTCACAATAGCTACCCTAAAACTAGGGTTTTTTTTTCCAGCATATAATCCTTGCTAAATTCAGTTCTTATTCAAGTTGATTCGCCTTATGTAGTTTGTCTGCAATGCTGCATATGATGAATGCGGAATGGATGAACTGCTCTGAGAGCTGGAGTTGTATTCGATGAGCGGTTTTTATGTTTGTCACAGCAAGTTCTGAGTTAAGATGTTCAACATGTGAAATTGGAAAATCTGACGGCACTTCTGCTGTGTTTGTTATTTTGCGTCGTAGTATATGAGCGTAGTCTATCAGATTCAGTGCTAGTCTCAGTTGCCAGAGAAATCTGTGCTAGATTGTGGATTTTCATCTGTGCTAGATAAACCTATGGTTACAATGAAATTACACAGTGTGATATGCTACTGCTGTTATTACATCAAATTAGACATGTAGTTATGCTTGGAAGAAGGCCTAATGACGAGCGATCATTCAAAAAGCTTCTCAGGCCAGCATCAGTAGCCAAGCACCAAGAAATATATACACCAACAAGGACAGGAAGATTGTCATCACCGCAAGGGAATTCACTGAAACATAACTCGTGACTTCAACCCATGTGTTTGCAACGATGTCATGAACGAGATCGTAGCAGCTTTTGATACCATTTAGCAATGTCTGTAGCAGGAATTCCAGGAAGGATCTCACGGTCTCAAATGTCACCCTCCCGGTTACATCAAGGATGAAACTTCTGTTTCTTGGGACCAATAAGGTAGATGAAACCTCAGATAACCAGCCGCTGGGCTTATGCGCATCGTCTTTCCATCTCGGCGCATCCAACAAAGGCATATGTTGATATACATTTTCTTCAACTTCCAAGGAGCTCTGCCCTTGATCAACATGGGGATCAGAGTTCTCCTCTCCCGACAGTAGGCTAGGTGGATGAGCGGAATCCCTTGTTGTTTCTGGATTTGTTAGCACCTTGTGAGATGTCTTGATCATAGTCTCAACAGCGCGATCACAAACTGAGACCACCATGTCCTTCACTTTCTCCTCGTGGTTTGGATTGGTAGCACCAGCAAAGAAATCATCATACGGGTTGATGTGCATAGTTTTCTCAAGATAAACTGTGACAGCAGTGCTCACAAAGACCTGTATGCAACCACCTACAAGCGCCCTGCTTCTGTCGCTACACATCAAATCGACCCATTTTGGCACCGAGTCCTCATCTGAAACATAACTACCAGGATCATCCGAACTATCAATCAATTCTCGATTAGTCTTCATACCAGCATACATGGCCATGACCACATTCCGAGCGAAGTTCCCAACAACCACAGACGCAAAACCAGAACCAGAATCCGAGAACAGCTTATCGAAGAATCGATCATTGAACCCCGAATCCATCGCATCACCAACCCTTCCTTCGACATCACTATCACCACCACAACTCTTCAAAGTGCCAGCAGTCACAGCCTGCGTGATCCTCGAAACCGAGTCAACAAACTCATCGGACGTAGCAATTTTCGAAACCTGTCTCAAACTACATGGAATTTCGTCCGATTGAGTTCCAAGAAAGTCCTTCAAATCCTTGGCCACGACTCCGGCCCCCTCCGCCGACACCGCCAAAGCGTCAAGGACAGAGGATAAAGCAGAAATGAGCTTGATCAATCTCCTCCTCTTGCTATCCACAGAGGGCAACAAGTTATAGACCTTATAAGCACCATATCCACTGAACCCAACAGCAGCTAAGATAAAAAACCACTTCTTTCTCATCTGGGCAAGCTTCGATCCCCTCGAAATCAACTGGGTATCCATTGAAATCGAAGTTCAAGAACTCAATATGCCGCTGCTGCTAGGGTTTCATGGATCAAGAATTAACCTTGAATCAAAGGGTATGAGATGAAGAAGATGAAGATGAAGCGGTGGGGTGATTGTGGAGGGAAAATGGGTTGTTTTGAGCCATTGAAAACAGAGGTGATTGGAAATTTAGGGGAAAATAATGTGAATTTGATGGTTGTTTTTGTACTTTGGAATTGATTTGAGACAGCGCTCGGTTGTTGAGTTTAGATGGTTCCCACTAGATGATTCAATGCTTAGTCTTGCCTCTTTAATGGTATAAATTAGGCTAACTACATGTCTATTGGCAAATTATATTCACTTGGATTTGTTTTGCCTCATGGTTTAACACCCTAATCTTACATTGATCATAAAACAGACATAAAAACAGGATTTCCAAACATATGAAATACTTCCATCATCAAACTTGTTAAGTCTTAACTATCTTATTTGATTATGGAACGAATCTTTACATCAAATGTTAAACAATAAAATGATGAAGCTGTTAATAATTTAGATGGCACGAAAACAACAAAATGTTTAATATTTTCTTTTTGATCTAATAACATCACAAGAATTAGATTTTCATCATTTCTAGGACCAAATTTGATCAGAATCATTTGAAAGATCAGAAGTCATATTTCACAAACGACAAGATAGAATCACCTTAGACAACCAAAAATACATTTATCTCGTAAGATTTCTGAGAGGGAGTAATAACCAAGAAGACATCTCAAGACTCACCACCAATGAACGGAACCCAACTGCGCTCACTCACAATGCTTCTCCGCCTCCACCGTCCATGGACTCCTCACCTCCCCACTCTTTCCCCTCTCCGCACACCACCACCTCTCCTCCGCCTCTCCACCACCACCACAATCTCCGCCGCCACCAACTCCGTCCCATCATCATCATCCCTTTTCATCCCACCAGGAATCGACCCAGATGAAGAAATCGCACCCTCAATGATCCTCCCATACTCCAACATCGTCATCGGCCCTTATTCGGGTCACTCCAACATCAAGGAGGTGGAGTTCGTGAAGGGAAGTGTAAACGTGAAGGATTGTCCGAGGGACGGGAGGCCGGAGTTTGCTGTTCTTGGGAGGTCGAATGTCGGGAAGTCGAGTTTGATTAATTCGTTGGTGAGGAGGAAGGAGGTGGCGCTCACGTCGAAGAAACCTGGTATGTGGGGTTTGTTTGAGGATATGTGCGAGGAGGTTTATATGGGGTCAAGGGAGGTGATTGGTGGGGTTTAGGGTTTTGGGGTTAAGATATGGGTTGGGGTTATATGGGTTAGTGAGGTTCCTTTGACTATGAGAAACCGGGTGTCCGTTTGTTAAAGGGTATGTGGAGTTGGTTTATCTATGTGGAGAGTATTTGATTAGTGGGTTAGGGTTTTGGGGGTTGAGATATGGGTTTGCATTGACTATGAAAGTAACCGGGTGCGCAATTGTTGAGGATACGTTTGAATCGGTTTATCTGGGTTGATAGGAGTTGGTTTGTGGGATTAGGTTTGGGGTTGAGATATGGTAAGGTTGATATGGGTTAGTGAGGTTGCATTGACTATGAGAAATGGGATATGGTTATGTCGAGGATATGTGTGTGTTTGTTTATCCGGGTTGATAGGAGCTGACTAGTGGGTTTGGGGGTTGGGGTTGAGATATGTACAAGGTTAATGTGGGTTTGTGAGGTTGCATTGACTACGTCATATTTTTGGTTTTGTTTCGTTGAGGATACGTGAGAGAGTTGGTTTATTTGTGTAGGGAGTTGATGATTAGTGGGATAATGGGGTTAGGGTTTTGGGGGTTTAGATACGGGTTTGGTTTGTAGATGTTGGTGAGGTTGATTTTGGTTGTTTTTGTGGTGGGTGTTGATTTTTTACGTTCGGTGTTTTGCAGGGAAGACGCAGATGATTAATCATTTTCTGGTGAACAAGAGCTGGTATCTGGTGGATTTGCCTGGTTATGGGTTAGTCATTCAACTCTATTGTTTTATCCCTTTTGATCTGCCTCGTTCGATAGGATTGTGCTCAAAATTGTTTGCTGTGATCATTGTAGAGTGTGTTTAGATTGTCAGGGTGCTTGGTTTTATGAAGTACTGAAATTAAGAGAGTGTCAGCATGGTCTATTCGCAACTTAGGTGTCAACAGTGACATGGTCATTGGTTGGGTTTTGATAAAACTGATTATTGCTCTATTTGGTCACATTCTGTACGAAGTTCCTGAGCTTGGATGGTGTCATGGACTCATAGATTGAATCATTTGCGGCCGAGCTCTAGAATCTTGAAACAAGATGTTAGCTGAGAAACTCTGTTGGATATTCATTTTTGACAGAAATGTGACTTCATTGCAACTTGATGAATCTGAACGCTCTGTCTTGGTTGTGATTTAGCATTTCGCGTCTCTAGAATAGGATACAAGAAAGGATAGCTAAACTTCCCAGGCCTTTGGAGAGTCGGTGGCGGCATTCCTGGAGTTAGAACAGACATTAGCTGAACAAGTGAAGGACACCAGAATTTTTAATTCCATAGGAATCTCCAACTATCCTGAGCGAGAAGTTATATGTCAGATACAGCTGAATGGTGGGACGATTCTTCCACACGGCTCCTGGTGTCAGTACCAATATGGAAACTCATAGTGATGTTGTGCTTTTGAATTCTCTACCCAACAAGTTCTTATTCTTGTGTGGACTTTAGTGGTTAAATGTAAGAAAATAAACTTCCGTGTTGCCCGACGTTTGATATGGACTCCATTGTAAAGTAGTGGACGGTAAAGACCTTTCTTCTTATCGATGTAAAAGTGATCCTAGGACGTGTAGACGAAAAGCACGTTTCGTCAACAGTGTACAAAATTTTCTCTCTTCTTAGTGAAGACATGACCGGAAATCGGAAAAGGGGGAGAACATTTGAATTGTATAGGCAATTGCTTCCACCATTAGATGTAGACCGACCCAAAGAGGATACTAGAGCATGGAAGATTCAACCTACCATCACATCTGTATGTTGGAAAATATGTGAGAGTTGATTTTCCACAAGAGAAAGAATTCAGGAAGTATCGTTGATATGAAGTCTATTATACATCAAGCTTAGGTTTTTGGGTTTGAGATAAGAGTGACGTTAAGGTATCGGCTTCATTGAGTTCCTTTGCCATTTTATTGGTTCCCTTACAAGATTTATCTTATGAATGAATGCAGAGGACATAGTATGTTGTTAAAATACCGATGAATTAGCACTTGGTAGATTGCACTTGAGGAGAAAAAAATGTAACAGCCTGTTCTGCCCTGTGATCGACACTTTACTTCGCCTCGAACAACTGTTATGCTTCTATTTTCTTGTAGGGAAAATGACATTTAACCCCATGAAGTATTGAGTCGTGATGGATGACCCTCATCAACTTTAAAAATAAGCATTTAACCTCTTTATCGTTAAAAGGAAAATTGTATTATTTTGATATAAAACCAAATTAAAAGAATTTATAAGAGAGTCAACTGCATGTAGTGTTCTAACTTTAAAAAAATCGAATTATTTTGACACGAAATATCATTTAAAGGAGTTGATAAGGGATCATCTGCATATTTTTAAAGTTTAGAGAGGTCATGTGTCGTTGTGGTATAGTTCATGGGGGTTTTATGCTCCTTTTCCTTTCTTGTATCATTGTTGGTATGAGGTGTTAGATATGAACTTGTAAGGCATTATTATCTGTGTGCTCGGTTTTCCTCAGGTTTGCGACTGCTTCAGAATCGGCCAGAATGGATTGGTCCGCATTCACTAAAGGCTTCTTCCTGAACAGAGACACCCTTGTTACCGTCTTGCTCCTCGTCGACGCAAGCACCCAGCCTCAGAAGATAGATCTCGACTGTGCCAATTGGCTTGGACGCAATAATGTTTGTGGTCTAACACCTTAAACTTTTAACCACTTTGTCATATCAGTTGCTTGCACTAATTCCCGTCAGCTCATATACGTTCTGTGTTCATGTTTCAGATACCGATCACATTCGTCTTCACCAAGTGCGATAAGAAGAAAGTAGGAAAAGGGAAGAGACCAGATGAGAACGTCAGGGATTTCCAAGAACTGATCAAACAAAACTACCGGGAGCATCCTGCGTGGATCATGACAAGCAGTGTCACTGGACTAGGCAGGGACGAGCTTCTCCGGCACATTTCTCAACTTAGGAACTACTGGGACAACTGAATCTGCATTCATCTGTCTTATTTATGTGTCTGCAGCTACTCTTGTTGATTGTCAATCGAATCAGAAGCTGTTCGATCAGGTTGGGAGAAGTCGTCGTAATCTTGTGCATACTAGAATTTGATAACATGAGGGACTTTTGGGATTGTACTTGTGCTTGAACTCTTGTTGTAAACGAGCTGAGCTTAGTATAGTTACTTCATGTGTTAATGCTTCGCAGATATGTTGTGTATTACCCTTTTGCCGAAAATCATAATAGTGAAGAGTAGTTCCTTTAACTATCATACGATGATGGGGTTGGCAGCTGCCCACTTGTTTATATTGCGTCTAGATGTGTATTAACTTGTCGAAAAGATCATTTCATGGATTAAGAGCAAATTATGATTGAGTGCTCAATGAAATTTTGTCTCTGGTTTCATTTTCCACACACGACCAAGTAAATGCAGAAGTATCAAGCGAAGTCTGAATCAGATTATTCCAATGAGGTCAAACGTGCTATGTTCACGAAATAATGAATCGATATTTATTGCTACAAACAAATGGAACAAAGTACTAGTAAATGGATTTAAAATATTCACAAAAGTCATGCGTGACATCAACGAATTCTAATCGTGGTCAATTTTTTCATCTTGTAAGAACCTTGTAGTAGATTCAAACATGCATTGCTTTAACTTCTGACACCAAAGTTTCGACATGATTATTGCTTTACACATTACACATTTCTATGAATTAATTCGAATGCTGATATTATTGTCAAAACCACGTATTCTGCGCCTGATAGGAATATCATATTAAATCTTTGATTAGCGATGACTTCGTCGGTTTTCTTGGAGCTACTATTAGTTATTGGAATCTAAGTTTGAATCACGAATCATATTATATATTTATGGAAGCTTCTGGTAAGTCACCAAGAGTACTAACCATAAAACAATCTACGGTAATTCAAATACGCTCTCTGTCATAAAAACATGACTTCAAATACAATGACATGAAATATCTTCACAAACCATAACAAGAGTGCAACAAAAACACGACCATAGATTGATCAGCACACGAATAGAACACCGAATCGAATCAACCAAATATATACATACCTCACCCATCATTGATTTTTCGTTTCATGTATGCGACTGTAACAGATATATAGCTACCATACCATCATAACCTTTATTATACAACCAAGACATAAAACCATGTTACGCATATTTCGTCCTCCTAACCTTCCTTTATCAAAGCCCAGCACGGTGTTGCTGCTCCATGGCGGCAATACTCCCGGGACTAAGCAGAGACAGAGCACACCACTCCCCCGCCCCGGTCGCCTGTCCACCACCACCACCACCGCGAACCTGAATCCTAGGCGGCACAGTTTGCGCCGCTCTAGGCGCAGGAGACTGCTGTTGTTGATGGTGGTGGTGGTGATGATTGCCGGTGAGTTGCTGGACGAGTTCACGGAAATGGATCGGCTCGACGGTGTACACTCGCGGTTGCTTCGATGCCGCCGGGGGCTGATGGAGATCGGACACGAGTTGTTGCTTCTTGGTTGAGACAGCTGGTTCGGTATGTGATGACATGTTTTCTATAGTTTTGTTTGTTGTGATTTCTTCTGAACCAAATTGGGAGGATGGGAGGATTTTATGGGACTCAACATTTATATATAGGTATGTTGATGGGACTTGGAGAAGTCAAACCAGGGCGCTGTTTCATCTTTTGGTTTTACTAATAAATAAATATTATCTTCATCGTAAAAAATTATAATTAATTAATTTAATATGATAATATATATATTTATTATAAAAATTAATTTTTTTTATTGTGTGTGAATGGAAGAATGAGAAAAAAAAAAAATAATGAGATAAGTTGATATGATATAAAATAAATAATATAAATATTTTGATATTTTTATTAAAAATTTTTTAAAATAAAATAATATTATAGTTTAATTAAAATATCTTGATTTAATAACTATTATAATTTCTTTAGTATCAAAGGAGCAAGAAGATGTCACACTTTGAGTCGGAGATAAGAGGATGGTTGCGAATTTTCTTTAGTATTCATTGTTTTTGCGAAAAAAGATGCTAAATACACTCTGTTCGTGTATTTTTTATTTGGATACCTTTTTTGGATTTTCGTCTCAAAATAAATATGATAATATATTTTTTGAAATTTATATAGACTGATCAAATATCATTTTTACATAATTTTTACAATATAATAATAATAAATTATATTATGATTTTTAATCATATATCAAAAAATAATTTTCTTATATTATTAAAAATAAAAATAAAAAATTTTAAAATACATATAATCGTATTTTTATTTTTATTTTTTTGAACCTGGGAGTATGTTGGTTTGAAAAAGAGGAATTGATTGGTGTGTTTTTCCAGGTTTCTTTAATGCTTTCTGGCGCATTCTCAATCCATAATAAGGAGGGGGTTTTTTTTTTTGGGGTGAGGAACGTGTGATAGTTGGGAAGATTGTATTCCCTTCGTTTTAATCTTTGCATCCTAAAATTTAAATATTAAAAAAATTTAATCATATATATTAATAATATAATGAAATGATATTTTTATTTGTATTAATTATAAATTATTTAAAAATTATATTAAATAAATCAAATATATAGAATAATAAGTATATAAATAAAATTATTCAAATGATATATATTTTGAAATTTTATTCAATTTTTTAAACAACCGATAAGTTTAAATGAGGAGAATAGAATAGGAAACACCGAACACGGTAATATAGTTGACCAGGTCGTCGAGACAATTTTTGAGTGGGTTAGCGCACACGTGCTGGATAATTGATAATGGCACAACACCCCTTTGAAAGCACAAGCAGCCCAAACCACAGCGAATGGGCCCAAGAAGGGAGCCCACTATGAGGAGGAGGTGTGCGGTCGGTCTTTGTCACGGAGTGAAAATGAAGAGGAGTCAAATGTGGTCCACATGAGTGTTCCAATTTGGATATCTACATCCTGATAAATTTCTTTGGTATTTCCACCACGTAGAATAGCACAAATTTGAAATCAATCCTTTTTACTGTTTTTTCGTCTTTTTTTTTTTTTCCGCTCAACTTTTCATTGAAATAGACGTTTGAAATTTCTATGCATTAAAAAAAAAAATTATTTCTATCTCCGCACGTAATTTAAAAGATTTCGTATATAAACGATGCGATTTAAGTTTTTTAATGGCCTTTGGTTATGATATATGACGTTTATTAATATTGATGTCTTATAATATTTTTTCAAAAAATAACGTTTGATCATTTCGCAACATCAACCAAAGATTTTATCGTCAAACGTGTTTGATAAAAAAATTATAATCTTTTTAAGACAAAGGGAGTAATCCCTTGATATATACTCACTTCACTTTGTCTTATAACGAGTGCAAGAGTTTGATATAGGGTTTGTTGAACCAACCTTTGATTTACGTTTCAACGATCAAATATTATTTTTCGTAAAATTATCTTAATAATAAATGATATTTTAAGCTATTCAATTCAACCTTCATCACCTGGTATATACTCCCTTTGGCTTATGACGAGTGCAAGTTTGATATGGGATTTGTTGAAACAAACTTTGATTTACGTTTTAATAATCAAATATTATTTTTGATAAAATTATCATAATAATAAATAATATTTTAAGTCACTTGAGGTAATTTTATTAATCATTAAAAAAATAAAAAAACACTACAAATGATTAAACAATGAAAGAATGAAATATTACACTTATTCTGGACCGAGGGAGTAATGAAAGAGTTTGTGGTAAAACTGTAAAACTGATAACAAGTTACAGCACCATCCACATTCAACGAAGGAAGAAGTCGAGGGAGAAGGGCGAGGGTCGGGGGAGGTCGATTGGGTCGGTGGTATATTCGAGCGGCAGTGATGCAGTGTGGAGGATTGTGGGGTTGCGTTTGCCTGCACGGAAGGTGTTCGACGAAATGTCTCCGAGGAGCATGAGAAAGTCGACCATGCTGATGACATTAGTGTAGGTAGTGTTTCGTATCAATTGGATAGAATTAATGGAATGTTATTGTTTATGGATATTGAATAAGAGATTTGTGTGTGACTTCGTTCCAGAGTCGCTTGAATGTGGAGGCGAGAGGCGAAGAGATCGAAACAACGGTGGTTGGCTTAGAAAATTGCGAGGGAATCTCGAGGTTTTGAATGTGATAAGGATCGGGATGAGGAAACAAGGATCTGTGTGACAACGAATTGGGATGAATCAATGTGAGTTGTTTCTTCGATCCTCGAAAATTAGTGCTGGTGTTATGTGTATTCTGTATTTTGTTGCATTTGGCATCAACATCTGAATATCCGATCAATGCTGAAATCTTCTATGCAGTTGCTCAACCGTGATCATGATGTTCTATAGCATGTGTTTAAGCGTATTCGCCTGACTAGTTGCTCGAGTTTGTGCAATGAAGTTGTTTATATATACTGATGTATAGATATTCTTGTCCCTGAGTATGCATATATAACTAGTTCTACTTAAAGTGAGTAATCCTAATCCATCATCCACCCTGTAAGTTTTTAGGGTTTGCAATTTAATTAGCTAAGAAGTATATTCCTGGAAGGAATCCATAGGATCAAGTAAAAAATAGCTCGATAGGGAGATTTCCGGCTAATATATGATTGACGTTGGTAACGTGAAAAAGAAAGACGCTACTGTACTTTGTTGGTGTAAAGACGTCTTAAGCGACAAATTCCTCAGGGGAAACTTTCTACTTCCTACTGTCTAGGTGTTAAAGGTGAAACAGCCGAGTCTAGCAGATCAGGATGTCTGAACCCGTAATTCCGGAGCACCTGATTATCGGCGAAGTTCAAAGCCCTTATCATCCCTTCTGTGCATTCGTTCCACTGGTAGTTCTGATTATGATTCCCGCTACACGGCTGACAGCCCGTGAAGTGAGTGATAAATGGTCGTCGCCAGCCATCATCGCCGTACCCTGCAGACTTCACGTAAGGCTCCCAAAGCTCGCTGTAGTACTCACTCTCCCTCTCAGCGTGTCGTCTCCTTAATTTTCTTGATCTTTTTATGAGCTTTGCATACTCTTTTGTTATGTTGTCAAGCCTTCCTACTATCCCTAACCAGTACCCGTGCAACAGGTACTCACTCTCTATGTAGACCTTATTGGTCCATCGACCCTGTTTCAGCAACAGATAAATAATGCCTGCTTGGTCGTCTGAGATCAAGTAATCCTTGTCTTTGAGAATCGACTTCTGGATTATGCCCCATTCCTCGAAATCCGGGGTCTGAGGACCCATAGTAGCCCACTCATCCATGAGTTCCATAGACCATTGGCAGTTCCTGATCAGGAAAACACCAGCGTTGAGGCCGGTCCAGCTGGGTTTGTCGAAGATCAAACTGCGCCAACCATGGAACACTAGGTTGTAGTCCTCATACCTCTTCAACGGGATCTTGAAGTCCATGTCCGTGAAGGCGGCATCCGAGTCAATCCAGAAGATCCACTCCGCTTCTGGATGTGCCATCATCGCAGCCTTGATTGCCGGGATCTTTGCCCAACGGTCGCTCATCTTAGGTTGGAGCAATGCACTGTTGTAGAAGATCTGGTACCCGTGGATCCGACAATAATCAACCTTGTTCTTGAAAAATCTCAGCAGGAAGTGATCGCCCTCCGAGTGAGGACACACGGATGGCTGTGATCCCGTGACAACCAGGATCCTCCCCTTCAATCCTTCTGCGTACGATGGGTGGTACTTGAGCCACTGTTGTCTCTTATAACCCCAGTTATCCATCTTCTTCTCGATCGAATAGCTCATCGTGGGGTCATCGTAGAATGTCACACACTTAGGTTCGCCCTTCTTGCCCCAGCCGCAGTTCACTCGATCAGTGAGCCTGGTGCAGTGGTTTGAAGCCGGACTTGAATTCAGCCAGTTCCATATCTGCCAGATAAATGCAGATGTTAGTATGATTCCAACAATAGCCCGAAGAATATCAGCCAGCGACAGTGAAGAAGATGATGGTGATCTGTCTCGCTGCATGATGGCGCCACCCTTGGTGAATCAGAATGAGCCGGTGGCGACAGTGGAAAAGAACTGTTGGAGCAGGAACATCAGGATGCGTTATTTAGTTGAGTGTATGAAGAATTTGAAGATGAATGCTTGCTTCTTGGTCCTATTCGGAAGTCCAGGAATAATCTCGACAGTACCGAGAATAGCAATGAAAATGGCATGAAATGGATCATACGCATTATAAGCAGGGAAGCGAACAACCCGTGATGAGGAAATGTCGTGGTGGAAAAGATTGTTGCCATCGAACATAAGTGGTTAAACTATTCATCAATGGTTGCACGAGATTAAAGAAACAGCAAGTGTGTGATAGAATGCTGTTGGTGTTTTTCAGGAAATAACGGCCTAGAATACGGAGGTAAGTCTATCGGATAGAAGGAAATAAGTTTTAGCGAACTGAATCTTATCAAAGACGGGAAAGGAACATTATTTATGTATCATTGTGTCCAGTTCGACAAATCCTGCTGAGGAACCGACTCTCCGAACTAGACATGTACAAGGAAAAGAAGCAACAAGGAGATGAAAAGGGACGCTGTCACGCCGGCTGGAAAAACCCAGAACAGCTTCTTGGTAGTAAACTATGGAGCCAACATCAGTGGGAGTATTGTCGCATTACAAGGCGTCTAGGGGTAGTTGTTAACTAGCTTGGCCCTTGGACCTTCAAGCTACAAGAGCAGCCGAATCCGTCTTCTTCCCAGATGAAGTCTGGCCAGCGGATCCAGATCGTCTGCTCTGGAAAAGGAAACATCGTTAGTTTTGACAGAACTCGATGCAGCGCCTGCGTCGCATAGGAGTGATATGTTCATAAACTTCTCCACCGAAGAGTGGAACAGTTGGTCTCCATGAAAGAGGTTTGGACCAGGCTCTCCCTGTTGAATTATTCGTTGTTATAATAGTCTTTGACAATAACTTAGACTTAGAATATTGACATAATTTATCAAGTACCAGCTACATAATCAATGGTGACAGACGTACACATTCATCCAAATCTTCTTATCTGATTATTCCTAAACTACCATTGTTCCCATCCTGTTGTCTCATTCTCATATCATCATCATCACCATGTGTGATATGTTAGTTTCCTCACTGTATACTATTCAATTATGCACCAAAATATCCAGCTCCATCAGGGACAAGTAGTGTCAAACATTATCATTTAGGATGACTAACGACAGTCGTTTTTGTACAGTCAGTTTCGAACAGATTGAATGAAAATGACTAGTAGAATTACCATTATGGATCAATCCGATGGTGGATAGTCGAAGGGGAGAGGAACCACTGACGATGAGTTCATCAACCCGGCATGAGCATACCCGAAGCTCCGAAGCACCTGATCATCGGCGAAGTTCAACGCCTTGATCATCCCGTCCCAACACTTGTTCCCGTCATAGGCCTTGTTATGATTCCCGGAACACGGCTGACATCCTGTGAAATGCGAGATGAATGGCCTTCGCCACCCTTGCGTTCCATGCCCCGCCCCCTCGAGCTTCAGATACTCCTCCCACAGCGCCCCGTATCCCTCATTCACCTTCTCTGCCCTCCTCCGCCTCAGCCTCCTCGCCCCGCTCTCAATCTCCCTATACTTCTCAGCCACATTCTCAAGTTTCCCCACAATCTCGACCCAATACCCCTCGAAGTAGTACTCCCCTTCGAGGTATATTTTCTCCGTCCATTGGCCAGCATCTTGGAAGATGATGTAGGCGAGGGCGGTCTGGTCATCGGACTCCGGAGCAATCTTGTCCTTGAATACTGACAGTTGGAGTTCACCCCAACGGTCGTAGTCTGGACTCTGTGGACCCATTCCGGCCCACAGAGCCATTAAGTCTAGGGACCATTGACAGTTCCGGATCAGGAACACCCCGGCGTTGAGCCCCGTCCAACTCCTCTCTTCCACTATCACATGTCGCCAACCGTGGACGACGAGGTTGTGGTGTCGGTACCTGTAGGAAAACCCACATCGAGGATTCAGGAACAAAAATAATAGGTAACTATCATCTAAACATCTGAATATCTAAACTACTCGAGCTAACTTTATATCTATACCTGTCACGCTTAATGTGTAATGTTCGACATAAAGTTAAGGCTCGAGTAGTTTGTTGGAGTTAGTGTACCTTAGTAGCGGTTATTCACATATGTGATAATCAGACTCGAGACTCACATGAACGTAGACTCAAACATTATCATAACTTTACCTGTCAAGCGGCAGTTTAAAGTCCATATCAGTGATAGCAGCATCGGAATCCACCCACCAGATCCACTCGGCCTCCGGGTGCGCAACCATGGCTGCCCGAATGGCCGGATACTTAGCCCAGAACGTGAACATCTCCGGCTGAAGCAGCACATTATTATAAAACACATCACAGCCATGAATCCTACAATAATCCACCTTATTCTTGAACAACCTGAGCAACAAATGATCCCCGATGGGATTGCTGCACGGGGTCGGCTGCGACCCCGTGACCATGATCACCCGTCCCTCCGCACCCACGGCGAAGGACGGGTGCAGCTCAAACCACCTCTTCCTCTTCTCGTCCCATTCACTTATCTTCGACCCGAAGGTGTATTCCACCTCCGGGTCGTCGTAAAACGTCTCCTCTGGGGGGTCGTGGAGGGGGTCGTACCCGTGGGCGGCCCCGGTGCATTCTGGGACCCCCCAGTCACTGGGTACGCCCGCGAAGGAGAACGACCAGACGACGATCAGCGACGCCATTGCGCCGCTCATGAAGACGACCCAGTTGGGCATCGGGTGCTTCTGATACCGCATCGCCGTCTGTTTTTCTACGATTCCGGGGAAGATTCCGGCGCCCATTGGACAGGTTCTCGTGGTTGTGAAGCAGGATGGCGTGGGAGAGTTAAAAGTGGTGTGTGAGGAGAGCAAATGGCTCTGCTCTCTGTTCTTTTTGGAGGATGAGAGGAGATATAAGAAGATTTTCTGATTTGGAAGTTTGGGTTGATTGGGATGTTAAAAGTGGACATGAATATGAATAGTAGTGGTGCTATGTGGAAATTTAATGATAACTGTAGATATGGAAGTTTGAGTTACTCAAGGGTGCGCGGATGCAGCAAAAGTTTCTTGCTACTTGATATACGACAACATTTATTGATTCTGAAAATTTGATCTCTTAAACAAATCTTAAGTTCAAGTCCTTTGGATAGGAAAAATAGTAGGTTTGAGAAACTTTATCATTTTTGTATATCGTTCAGGGCGGGACTAAAAGGTATTGTCAATCGGAAGAGTCATCGTTGCATAGTTTATAGTTGGAAATTCAATGTTAACTTTCGATATTAAAACAATGGCGTGGAGTTGTTCTTTGTTTTGAAGGCCTCAGTCAAGTATCAAATGGAAGCTTCCCTGTTTCGGACTAGATCAACGTTAGTTTATTTGAAAAGATCACAATCAACTCTGTACTTACGACAAGTAAAAAGCATTTTATAAAGTGCCTTCAAATATGTTCATGTAAATGTTCGAACAAAATAAGCATCCATGACATGTTCAGAACCATAGACAAAAAATGCGACGTCTCCAGTTACGTTTCCTTATATTAATGAACGCGTTTTTGCTATGTTGTATTGTTAGACGGACGAGGTTTTACTTAGCTTATTAAAATTCATGTGTTTGGACTGACATATTCAATATAGCCAACGGCGTGAGTTTACAAATACTTAAAACGTAGTCAATTACAAGAAAATTCATTGCATCTCTGCTAGAAAACAAGGAAAACTAAAAATAATGAAAGTTCAAACGGGATAAGGCTTCAAGGCATGTCTTTTTTCATATATGACAGAGGACTGAGGACCTGTCCATTTTTTCATAGCCTTGATTTTGTGCATATAATATGATCCCAAGTAGAGAATTAAATACTTGTGCAAAATTTTGTATATGATCATAAGATCATATTTGCAAACGCAAGAAATGTTTAGATTGAGTCATATGATCGTTATTGGCAGAGGTTTGCTATCTTGAATCTTACTCTTGATTTTAATATTAAAAAAGAATGATTTAACACTGAACTAATACGCAATATACAGAGAAGAACACTGTATGGATGGATTGGTACCCTACTCCCATATATGCACAAATTCAGGCACAGGACACCAGCACATTATGGGGACCAAATCTCAAGACTCGAGGGGCTGAATAGCTGATACACGGGTAGGGTTGCTCGAGGAAAGTGCCCCAATCTATGGAAAAGGGACTGAAAAGTATTAACTCGAACAACGTGGATGACACAGGAGATACCGATCGGTGGAGCTCGTGAATCATATAACATCTCGAGCAGCAAGACAAAGTATATAGCTTGTATTTTGTCATCGACATTATAGTCGCGGTAGTTGTCCATCAATCGACGAGGAAGCGTTCAGATTTTGTAAGATGACGTTAGACGATGTGATAAGGATATTATTGAATGTCTAGTTTTATCTCAAGATCAATTAACAATGAAAAATAATAAAAAATATATATATATTTATAAATATTTTATTTTATCCGATATGGATCAACCAGAATCAAATATAATTTCCTGTAAATATAATCACAAAGCACACGCACCAGGATCAAGTTAAATCAAGCAAAAGCAAAAGTTTCAAAGAATACCCACTTTGTGCTTTACTAATAGCACACTCCAGGAATCTAGACTTGACAAATTTTGAATGTAGCAATAGGTGGAGACAACAGGGGAAGCAATATTACTGGGATAGTATTCCTTTCAATGGTTTCAATACATCAATCAGCTACACATACAATTGAATATCCAATCGGGTCTTTCTTGTACAATATACAACAGATCGCTACGAATGGGTAGCATGAATGCAGTGCGCGAATATATCACCGACGTACTAAGCAAACTTTCCATCTATACAAGAGGAACATCGCTGAATATCTCGACTGTGATCCTCTTCCGCTTCAGACCGAATATCAGAAGAGGTACGGCTCAATCGAGCCACAAGCAGATAACTCTCCTGGACGAGCTTCCCTAGCAAGTTTGTTACACCACTTCACATAGGCACAACTTATAAACTGCTGTATAGTCCTATATTAAGATCATTGATATTTTGACTCCAACATTTACTGCGTATGTTGGAACGAAAATATCGATCACTACCTGTGTATCTGCTCTAACAACCTTCCAAGTCCCTCCACCTGAGATAAACCAATCCTGCGCGATAATGTGTGTATGCACCGGCCACGACGAGAACATAGAACAACTGATGGCTGTGTCCTGCAATGTCGAACTTCCCGGGCATCCACCTCTCAGGAACTCTAGTGGCATAGACAAGTGCTCCCATGCCATAGAAAAATCCCATCAAGAGCTCATAGGCGGTGGTGTGGCGTGCTTCTGGTCTGTGCGAGAACCACACAAGCTTATGGAGAATTGGAAAAATGCCACACACGCCCATCCCTGAGAATAGGAGGGCACGGACGGTCCTGAACTTTGCTGTTTGGAACACCGGGACTAAGGATATGGAGACCGTGATCACTCCTAGAATGGTTATGAGGCCATGTAAAGGTTAAAATAGAAGGGATAGCACATGAAGGAGTAGTAGACCGGAGGGTAGAAGGATGTCGCGATGAGAGCGGTGATCCCGGCGTCGTCTACTCTGAGCATGATGTGGGATAGGCGAGCGGAGTGGCAGGAGAGGAGGTGGCATGCACTGCTGGCTAACACCAAGCCCAGGTGCTTCGTGGGCTTTTCAGCCCAATACAAAGAGGCCTCATTTAATGAGTGTTGGGCCTGTTGGCTAAGAAATATGGATTCCTCTACCATTATCATTTTCCCTTCATTTGGTGGTAATGGCTTGGCTTGAGTTGTTACTTAGTTTGATTTTGCCTATTGATGAATAAAGCGTGGCACGTGGCACGTGGCACGTGGCACGAAGACGCCAGTCAACAAGAAAAGTTGTTGCACTAAGCAAACTACAATATGCACTCCTTCTATTGTTTAACTCTGTTACTCTGTGACCCCAATAACATTATTTTTTTAAAATATCATATTCAAAAATCAAATTTATCATTAATGTGATTCGTCTGAGTAATGATAGGAGATACATATATTCTTCGTAGAACCTCAAAAATTCAAACAACTATTTCTGCATTGCTCGATGACCTAACAGTGTCATTGCGTGCAGCCTAGCTGGGAAGCAACAGTGATGGTGGACTGACTTCCATGGTCCTGATCTCATGTTACAACCTCGACATCATTTTCATTGATAATATCAAGACCAAGTTGACTTTATAACTAGTTGTAGCATAAATCTTCTGAGTACGAAATGCACTAGGTATATATGTCGCAGGGAAGCCTAATAAGAAAGAATTTGCTGACTGTTCTCAGATGCAACTCAAACGAGGATCCCACTTCTATGCTTTCATTTTCGTCCGAGGATGCACACAAATATTATCATTATGAAATCTTGATAGAGTTGATTTATCGGTATAATAAAACATGATAGTTCACAGCGTCAGATAGTGTACATTTTCGAACCGACTCTAGTTGACAGGTAAATAAAATTGTACTATCCTCCTTTCTAGGAAAGAAAAGAGCCTAATCGAAATGGTAAGATGTCACAATTTGTTATAGAAAATTAAAAACATATTTATCGGAGTGGATTGAAGAAAAAGCTCTGAAGTTGTGATCGATATTGGATTACTTTTACTTCCAAGTGGCAATTGGAAGTTTCATCTTGATTCACTTATGATTTTGCGTACGCATTTGCTCATGTAAAGCACGTTTCCACTATAGTTTTATACTGCTAATTCCCCTAACCAGAGTTGAAGTATAGAAAGTAAATTAGTTGACTGCACATTAACAAGAGAAAACGAAAGCTAAACAAACTCAAATTTTAGTTCGTGTAAAAAAGGGTGTAAAAGAAGCCACCTCATCGGCTATGAAGAAGCTTCATCATAACAATGATCAAAAGAACTGATGAATCAAAACCGTGTTTAGTCCATTATGGAACCAAGATCTTTATTTTCCATTTAACGAGTCGAGAATCAACACCACGAGTCTGTTTCTGCTTCGAGTTGGCACGATTACATTTTCCTCTCAAGATTATGCTTTTTTATCGATTAAGGATGACAATCTCGACCAGTATGGATATTTTTGCTCCATGAAGAGTAATTATCATTCGAACTTGGAATAAAGCATTCATAACTCGAACTCTTAAAAGCAATTTTTTTTTATTTTTTTTATTTTTTTTTATGAACTTAAAAAGCAAATTTTGATATATTGATGTATGAATACTGAATAGAATCAACCACCAACAATTTCCACCCCAACCTAGTCTCTTTGTTGGTCTACAATGACAACGAGGTCCAAATCACCCTCACCATTTACTCCATCGGATCCCACCAACACACCCCTCAGACCCTAAGCCAACCGCAACTTTGGTCCACGCCATCCAACCGCAACCCCCACCCAACACCATTTTAGATGTCGCGCAACTCATATCTCGATCCCGAAATCTATATATATTGCCTTACTATTTGGTTCATTATGAAAACGGAAATTAATTCATTATATATTGTTTTTTTATGACGAGGGTGTTTGGATCAACTCACACACATCTCGATTGATCCCTCGAACACTGACAAGATGCTCCCCATCAAAGTCAACGGGCGTGATCAATCTGGATTTTAAGATTAGTAGGATTTGAATCCAAGACCTTCAAAAAAAATTGAATCGAACACCGTTAAATCAATCCAGATTAATTAACTCATTATATATTGTTGATCTCAACTTTCTCATGTCATCCACTGTCCCTAAATCATATTCATTTGAAACTGCCCTGGAAAGAAAAACCAACCCTGGACGTCATCCCATCCCATCTCTCCTATTTATTTCATCCTCCTCCCATCTCCTAACCCAACCTCCTCAAAATTCCATTTCCAACCAAAAAAGGGCTTCACCCTCCAAAACCCATAACCATCAATGGCAATCTAAACTCTCTCATTTCTTCTCCTTCACTCTTAAAAATACCCATAATCAAAAACACAATCACATCACTCAATATTCTCCTGTGTTTTTTTATCCTCCTTTTTTTTTGTGTCATTTTCATCTCATAAAACTCACACGCTTTCTCTATATAGAAAATCACATTCCAACACCCATTCTGAGCCTCTTTAAACACCATATATTGATCACACAATAATCTGAATTGTACTGAATTGGTATATTTGGATCAGATCAATGGGGAACTGTCAGGCGGCGGAGGCGGCGACGGTGGTGGTGGTGCATCCAGGGAATAAGGTGGAGAGGATATACTGGTCAGTCAGTGCAAAAGAGATCATGAATGCTAATCCAGGGAACTATGTTGCGGTCGTGGTGGCGGTGCCAGGGGGCGGCGGTGGCGGTGGGCCGCCTGCGAGGCAGCTGAAGCTGCTTCGCCCAGATGATACTCTGCTCATTGGACATGTTTATAGACTTATTAGTTTTGAAGGTAAGGAAGTCGATCATGATAATGATATGAAAATGAGGATAGGATATGATCATTGTTGTGATATGTGAGTTTTTTTACCATTAGTTTTGAATTTGCTAAAGTTAATTGCCAAATATGGTATCGGATAGATGTGACAGTCTCATATTATCATTTATCTATGTGGTGTTTGTTTGACACATTGTTGATGAGGAGTCAGCATATGAGACGGAGTGTTAAGATATATTGGTTGGCGCACTTAGTCGTTTATTTCAACAAATGGTTACTCATGGTTTATACTTGAGACTGCACTAATATATAAGTGAACTAGTTATGAGTTGTTTTCTGGCTGAATTTTGTTTACTTGGGAATGTCACAGATGTGTTGAAGGAGTTCTCATCAAAGAAATCTGTGAAACTTGCGAAACTGTTCGAGGAAAGAGGAGCTGCCGCGACTGTGAAAGGCAAGAAGAGAAGAAGCAGTGCTGTTGCTGGTGATCGTCCAGTTGCTGTCACTGAATCAGCCGCAATTCAGAAATCGGACAACTTCGTTCCAGTTAAGGTATTCACTTCAAAGTCCATGTTCATTGTAATTTAGGCTGACAAAGAAATACTTCATTTGTGTCAGGATTTGATTTCTTGATCATCACGATGATTTGTTGGTTTCTTGATTAGTCATAGTGTTGGTAATGACCATAAACTTGAATTTGGTATGATTATTAAGTGAGATAAGAGGACCAAAAACCAAGCCTCGACTTGGTATGGACATCTACCATGATTTTGTTGTTAATGGATGTTATATTTTACAGTTGCAGCAGGGCATCGAAGGACTGGGGATGGGCGGCGGCCTATACAGAGGTGTAGTACGTGGCGTTGGTGGACAATGGAAGCCGGCATTGCAGAGCATCGCGGAGTCATGAAGTTAACTGCAAGCGAAGACTTGGCGCAAACCAAATAGGGGGAAAACGGTGGATTGGTCTCATTCTTTGCCATCAAATAAAGCTCAAAATAGTAGTCTGATCTCTAGTTTCATGTTGCTTCGTGTTTCTTTTCCTTGTATAGACACCGACTGCAGATATGTATATCTCAGTTTTCGTGCTTTGTCAGAGAATTCATGGAGGTTGTATGCATATGTTTCTGCTGCTCATCTGATGCAACCTGTTAGTTTCGAGTGAAGGGCTTCAATTAGCCGCAGTTGATAAACATCACGGTTCTCGGGTCAATTCTATTTGAAATCAATTTGATTCTATTATGCCGAATAATTGTTTGCGTGTTATAATTTGATTGTAAAATCAGTAAGTCGATTTGATCACCGTATAAACACCTTTTACAGCAAAAGAGCATCAGCCAAAAAAGGAACACTTGTTGCTTAAACGTGATGAGAGGTTCACCTGAGGGGGGGTAGCCCAAAGAGATTTGCTGTTTAGAAACTTTCGGACCGCAAAAGTTTCGTCCTGTATTTCACTATCTAATTGTATTCAAATCAGAATTTACAACGAAAACATTATGAAACCAGAATTTAGCCAGTGACCACTCCACAAGGCATATGCTCTAATTTTATAAAGATCCCGTAACCTAGAAGTTAAATATCATGATTAAGTGGTAATCGTGCTCACAACTGCTAACAAGCTTTATGATGTAAAATAAACTGAATGGCTGCTGTCAAGGCTGTTGGACCTGCTCAACATACAGCGACCCAACAAAATTACCTTGAGATTGAATACAAAATCTATGGAAATCGCAGACCAGAACACGCTATCTATATATCTAATAATCACATCAATTAGATTTTAGACCCTGGAAAGAAACACTAACCTTTTACAGTCCGTGATGAAGCTGTAACTATACTTATGGGACAGTATTGATGGCAAACAATAGACTTCATATGGATACAAACAGGTCCTTGAGATACACCCATCCATAGGCGCAGCGATCACGCAATTTCTGAGCCGTAGCTGCAGCCAACTCAACCAGTGGTCGTACTCTGGCGAGCTCTTTCTCGGCCGTTACTCTAGCATTAGCATCCATCTGATTCTCCCAAATACAAAATGTCAGCTAAGGTTCTAGAAGTGCAGCTTATAATACAAGCTTATAACACAGCTGAAGGAGAAAACAATATATGAGGTCAAGAAATACTAACCTTCTGAATGCAGTGTACAGTATCCAATACATGGCAGAAGTACTGAAGCTGTTTGTACAGATCCGCTTCCGAGTACTGCATTGCAGGAAAACAACCAATTATTTAACCAATATGAGCAAAAATGGAAGTCGCATCAAACCTATTCGTAGAGGAATGTTGTGAGATTCGGCACAAACCTTCCTCACGAGACGACCGTTACAATGAGGATAATTGGGACAAACAGTTCCTCTCTCAGAATCACCAATCACACGCAGGTTGAGGCTGCGTGTTGTATACTTGCAGGTTTCATCGTCACACTGCAGCCAATATCAGCCACCATATGGATAAGGAGGTGGATAATATCAATCAAGATAATACCAATGTATCCTTGATAAGTGGTTACCGTCATTAGGCCCCTGTAGTAAATTGAAATGAACCCTTCAGCTTGTCTTTTGACCTGACAGGATGAAAAGGGGACATATTTTAAGGAGAAAACGCAATGACGATGTGTAATAGGAACAACAACATGACCAAGGAAAGAATTCTAGTAGTCATTACGACGATGCTATGGATTTAAACTGAACTACTCTGCTGATATAGCAACTGGACTCCGAGAACCCGAAATGCTTATGAGTCTAATCCCATCTTGAAAATGCAACATCAGAGTAGACATGAAAGGCGGCATGATTTACCTGACTGGCAATCATCACTGGAGATATGCGACCAGTTTCACCTTCAGCAGGACACTTGGGGCATTGCAATTTTTGCCAGAAATTACCGGCAGAATTTTCTGCTTGTGCTTCAGAATTGTTACTGACGACTAACTTGCTAATAGAGCTAGACACGCTGGGGCATTCAAACGAACTAGAGCAGCTGGGGCACAATAATGTTAAAGGTTGACAACCTACATATCTGCAATTCAATAGTTAGTAAAAGGTCAGTTTGTGTGACTGGATTCATCCTCGATGTATATAAGGGAAAAGGTGACAATCCATCTTCAAGTTAAAAGCACAACTCTTGAGCATCACCGAGGATCTGCAGGCAGCTTACATTTTCTCCAGTATCCAGCAACAAAGGAACACTCACCTCTCTTCATCATCAGTTGATGACAATAGCAAGCTGGGGGACTCATCGCTGACAGGATCACTTGTTCTACTTTGGAACTGAACAACACCAGGTTGGCCGGTAAGTTATGTATAACACTTGAAAATTGATTGCATTCAGCACCAAAGGGGGAAAAGAGAAACAAAAATATGAGAAGAAGAACCTTGGTTGGATCAAGTCCTAGACAATCAGCTAGACGAGCTGGACTTGTCCCCTGGATGCATGCACATAATCGTGAAACAACAGGATGAATCTGCAAATGAAAAGCAAGGATTCAATACCTCAAAAATGAAAATTACCTATGATGTTGTGCATTCCTTTTTACCATAACGTATATGAGGAAGTAGAAACCTGTTGAGATAAGTAATACTCAATGTCAATCATCCAATTCTCATTGTCGAGCTTCAATTCATCAGGATGTCTAGCACGCTGCGCTATCCCTGCAGACTTTCCTAGAGTAGATCCCTGTCCAAGGAAATATATGGCAATTTTAACGCTCACATTCATAGAAAATTACATCGCCCTTCTTCATTTGCCTGCTGAAATCACAAAAGTTAAAGCAAACCTGCTCACAGCAGATGACATACGGGACTGTGTCACCAGCAGAAGAACCAGAAGAATAACCACTCTGCTTTAGTCGCAGTGCAACCTAGGAAATTCTCATCAAGAAAACCAGAGAAGTCAAATACATGAATAAAAAATGCCATAACAAAAGAAGCAACGCTTCCAAGTAAGATTTTTTCTATTACTCACTTGAACATGTGGTTGGTTTTTGGCATCTGGATATGCTTCAGGCGGTTTAGTTAGTGTTTTTGTTATAACATATTTCTCAAGAGCTACTTCCCCGTTCCTCATCTCCTCTTGCACCTGTTAAATGTTCACATGCACACAATCATTGAGTAAGAATTCACTCATCAATCGGTAAGTCTGGTAACAATAAAGCTGTCAATGAGACAGCATAGTTCTTTTAACCAATGGCAATGAAACTTGAGAAGGTCTTCAGTATGTAAAGAGAACTTCAGCATGTATCGACTTTATGTAAAGAAAATCCATCACAAAGGAAACACAAGTGACCTGGTTAATGACCTAACTGAGAGGGATCCTGATACAACCTTCAAAAACTTTATACATATGATGCAATAGATTTTTGTGAGTTACTTTGCAACACACTTCAGCCCACATAGGCAAGAAGAAAAGAACATAACTGGTTTATGAAGATTCTGACCACTCAATAGACTTGAATATCCCATTCTCGTACAGTCGTACCATCTAATTGCACTTCAGAAAGAATGAAAATAGTTTTACAGCATACTCTCAATAGTCAATAATTCAAGTTCACCTGTCCAGGTTATCCTACCTTATGTGGTAAGCCACAAAATGACAAATTGAAGATAGATTTACAGCAAAGACTATGTATGAAGCTTGTACCTTCATAAGAGAGTTATGTATCGACTCCACAACATCCTCGCATGATCTGTCAGTACATGCTAACAAGAATAAG